>SJYA01005442.1:0-25556 GCA_006410615.1 Neotragus moschatus
AACTGAACTGACACAATCTCCTTTCTGTGTTGGTGCTTGTATTTAAGACTGTAAATCTCATCAGCTTTTACACAGTTAATGTCTCTATTACACGCTTTAGAAAAGTATCTTTAAAGGTAAAAAAATGTAAAGACTGCACCTGCAAAAAAAAAAAAAAAAAGACTCTTGAGAGTCCCTTGGACAGCAGTGGATCAAACCAGTCAGTCCTCAAGGAAATCAATCCTGAAGTCACTCAGTTATGTCCGACTCTTCACGACCCCATGGACTTACTGCAGCCTACCAGGCTCCTCCGTCCATGGGATTTTCCAGGCAAGAGTACTGGAGTGGGGTGCCATTGCCTTCTCTGGTGTATATACATTATATATATATATATATATATNTCAAGGAAATCAATCCTGAAGTCACTCAGTTATGTCCGACTCTTCACGACCCCATGGACTTACTGCAGCCTACCAGGCTCCTCCGTCCATGGGATTTTCCAGGCAAGAGTACTGGAGTGGGGTGCCATTGCCTTCTCTGGTGTATATACATTATATATATATATATATATATATATATATATATATAAAGATGCCATATATATGTAAAAAGATGTTGGGGATGCAAATGAGTCCATCTTCTTCATCCATTTATCTATCAATGGGCATTTAAGTTGCTTCCATGTCTTGGCTATTGCAAGCAGTGCTGTTATGATCTTTGAAATGCACGTATCTTTAAGAAGTATGGTATTCAGGTATATTCCCAGGATTGCTTTTGCTGGATCATATGGCGCTTCTATGTATGGTTTTCTGAGGAATTCTATACTGTTTTCCATAGTGATTGCAGCAATATACATTCCCACCAATAGCGTAGGAAGACTTCCTTTCCTCCACACCCTCTCCAGCACTTATCATTTGTTGACCTTTTAATGATGACTTTCTGACCAGTGTAAGGTGATACACCATTTAAATTTTGTCTTGCACTTCTATAATAATTAGTGATGTTGAACATCTTTTCATGTGCATTTAGTCATCTGTAAGATTTCTCTGGAATAATGTCTTTTTAGGTCATCTGCACATTTTTTTGATAGGATTGTTTTTCTTTTTGATATTGAGCTATGTGAGCTATTTGTATATTTTGGAGATTAATCCTTTGTCAATCACATCATTTGCAAATATTTTCTCCCATTCTGTAAGATGTCTTTTCGTTTATGGCTTTCTTTTCTGTCCAATAAATTTTAAGTTGAATTATATCTCATTTTTAAATTTTTGTTTTCATTTCCATTACTCTAGGACATGGATTCAAAAGATATTATGGAGATTTATGTCAAACATTGTTTTGCCTATGTCTCCCTCTATGGACTTTATAGTACCCAGTTTTAAAATCAGGTTTTTACTCCATTTTGAGTTTATTTTTGTATATGATGATAGAGAATGATCTAACTTCATTCTTTCAAACATAACTGTTCAGTTTTCCCAGCACCACACTAATTAAAGAAATTGCCTCTTCTCCATTGCATATTCTTGCCCCCTCTGTTGTAAGTTAATTGACCGTATATGCTTGGGTTGGTTTCTGGATTTTCTATCCTGTTCCATTGATCTATAAGCTCGTTTAGTGCCAGGTCCATACTATTTTGATTATTGTAGCTTCGTCATATGTCTGAAGTCAAGGAGTCTGATTCCTCCAGCTCCATTTTTCTTTCTCAAGATTGCTTTGGCTATTTCAGGTCCTTTGAGTTTCCATACAAGTTAAAAAAAAAAAAAAAAAAAGATCTAGTTATGTGAAATATGCCATGGAAAACTTGATCATTCTTGCAATGAACCTGTAGCTTGCCGTGGGTAATAAAGTCATTTTGACAATATTGATTCTTTAATTCAAAAACATAGTCTTTCCATTTTTTTGTGTCTTCTTTGATTTCTTTTATCAACATCTTATAGCTTTCAGAGTACAGGTCTTTTGCCTCTTTCAGTTCAGTTCAGTTGCTCAGTCGTGTCCGACTCTTTGCGATCCCATGAATCACAGCCCGCCAGGCCTCCCTGTCCATCACCAACTCCCAGAGTTCACTCAGACTCACGCCCATCCAGTCAGTGATGCCATCCAGCCATCTCATCCTCAGTCGTCCCTTTCTCCTCCTTCCCCCAATCCCTCCCAGCATCAGAGTCTTTGCCAATGAGTCAACTCTTCGCATGAGGTGGCCAAAGTACTGGAGTTTCAGCTTTAGCATCATCCCTTCCAAAGAAATCCCAGGGCTGATCTCCTTCACAATGGACTGGTTGGATCTCCTTGCAGACCAAGGGACTCTCAAGAGTCTTCTCCAACTCTTCTTTTAAATTTCTGCTTCTGCCCTGGGACTCAAAATATAAGATTTTGAGTATACTAAAAATAAAGTCTCAGAACTTCCCTGGTGGTCTAGAGGTTAAAAATCTGCTTTTCCAAGCCAGGGGCAGGAATTAATTGCCTGGTCAGAGAACTAAGATCCCACATGCGATGGGGCAACTAAGTCCATGTGCTACAAGTGTTGACCGTGAATGCCACAACTAGAAAACCTGTACAGTGCAACTCCTGAGCACACATGCTCTGGAGCCCACATGCTACAACTAGAGAGAAGCCCTCTAGTGGCAACGAAGAGCCCAAGGGCCACAACGAAAGATCCCACATGGCACAACTGGGACCCACAGCCCAAAAATACATTAAGAAAATTAACTTAGTAATTAATTAAAAAAAAAAGAATAAAGTTTTCATTTTCTGTAGTCCACTGGCTCTCCTGAAAGTATGTCCCATTATTAGTCAAAGATAAACTTTCCAGGGGCTTGTCTTTCTACTGCAGGAGCCCCAGGCTAAGGAACCAAATGTGGAACTTAAACACTTTGCTCTCTGGGGAGAACTCTGCATTTGTAATTATTCTCCCATTTGTCAGTTTCTCACCAGGAGCTCTGGGTCTTGATTATACAATGTCTCTGCCCCTCTTAACTGTCTCATTGTGGTTCCTTTATATTTTTATAATATTCTTTTTTTCTGCTAGTCTTCAGGTTGATCTTATTGATAGCTACTCAGTAAATAGTTGTAACATTAATATGCCTGTGAGAGGAGGTGACCTTAAAGTCTTCTTACTCTTTCAATTATTTTACTTCCTTTTTCCTAAAAAGATTTTACAATTCTCATTTCTAAGAAAGGCCATACACACAAGTTGTCTAAGAATCTGATTTTGACTATATTGAATTGAGATACATTTGGGAGAATATTTTTATATTGTTTGTTGTAATCAATAAACATGATAGACTAGAAACAGTTCACTAATTTTTTTTAATGTGTTATAGTTTACATTTTTTGATTTTCTTCTGTTGTATTCCTTCTTAGATATTTGATGATTTTAGTGTCTTATTAGTCTTTAAAAATATATTTTACATAATACCTGCTATATAAAATTATCAATTCAGTTCAGTCACTCAGTCATGTCTGACCCTTTGCCACCCCATAGACTGTAGAAGCCAGATTTTCCTATACATCATTGAATCCCAGAGCTTGCTCAAACTCAAGTCTGAGTTGGTGATGCTATAAACCATATCATCCTCTATTGTATCCTTCTCCTCCTGACTTCAAAATTTCCCAGCATCAGGATCTTTTCCCGTGAGTAAGTTCTTTGTATCAGGTGGCACAGTTTTAACAAATAATGAGTGGGTGTTGAAATTTATTCAATGCTTTCCTGAGTCAATTGAAATAATCAGTGAATGTGGTGATTTGCATTGACATATTTTTCTAATGGATCATGTTTCTGAAATAAATCAACCTTGAATATAACATATTATCCATTTTGCACTTTGCTGAATTTGGATTTCTATTCTTTTCACGATGATTACATCTTTATTTCTGAGAGCAATTTCCTGGAAGCTTTCCTTTGTTATGCTGTTTTTGTTCACTTTTTATGAAAATATGTTGTTCTCAGAAAATGATACCGTGATTATTGTCTTTTTTTTTTTTTCTTTCCTGAAAGATTTTGGGCAATATTCTTTCTAGAAATATTTCATCACATCAGTGGAAGAAATTAATAATTAATGGAAGAGTGAATAATTAATGTCATCTGGATCTAAAGTTTTCTTCACAGGCAGGTTTAAATTGAATATTTAATTTCTTTTCTAAATATAAATTTATTTATTTTAATTGGAGGTTAATTACTTTACAATATTGTATTGGTTTTGCCATACATCAACATGAATCCGCCACAGGTATACACTTGTTCCCCATCCTGAACCCCCTTCCCTCAATAGAATCAGTGCTTTAGATATTTTTCTTTTGGACTTGTATTAATCTTCATAAGCTCTGTTAGTTAACACAGCTTATGATTAAAGAAATTTGTCAACATCCTTTAATTTTTCAAATTTTAACATACTCTTATTTATAGTGTCTTTTCATAAACATTAAAAAATCTATGAGATCTCTACTTTCCCATTTCCCTATCATTCCTGATATTAACAAGTTTTATTCAGTTCAATTGCTCAGTCGTATCTGATTCTTTGCAACCCCATGAACTGAAACACGCCAGGCCTCCTTGTCCATCACCAACTCCCGGAGTTCACCCAAACTTATGCCCATTGAGTTGCTCATGCCATCCAACCGTCTCATCCTCTGTCGTCCCCTTCTCCTCCCACTTTCAATCTTTCCCAGCATCAGGGTCTTTTCCAGTAAGTCAGTTCTTCGCATCAGGTGGGCATAGTATTGGAGCTTTAGCTTTAGCATCAGTCCTTCAAATGAATATTCAGGACTGATTTCCTTTAGGAGGGTTTGACCTCCTTGCAATCCAAGGGATTCTCAAGAGTCTTCTCCAACACCACAGTTCAAAAGCATCAATTCTTCGGTGCTCAGTTTTCTTTATAGTCCAACTCTCACATCCATACATGACTACTGGAAAAACCATAGCTTTGACTAGATGGACTTTTGTTGGCAAAGTAATGTCTCTTCTTTTTAATATGCTACCTAGATTGGTCATAACTTTAAAACTATTGAAAACTTTTAAGCTGTTTTTTACTCTTTTTTAAAATATAATTAAAAAAAATTTTTTTTTAATTGGAGTATAGGGCATCCTGGGTGGCTCAGTGGTAAAGATTGTCCTGGCCAAGCAAGAGACGCAGTTTTGATGCCTAGGTCTGAAAGATCCCCTGGTGAAGGAAATGGCAACCCCCTCCAGTAGTCTTGCCTGGAAAATCCCATGGACAGAGGAGACAAGTGGGCGACATTCCATGAGGTGACAAAAGAATGGAGCACGCCTTAGTGAACAACAAAATAGTTGATTAGCAATATTATGTTAGTTTCATGTGTATCACAAAGTGATTCACTTATACATGCACATATATTCAGTCCTTTCCTGATTCTTTTCCCATACAGATTATTATAGATTATTGAGTAGAGTTTTCTGTGCTATAGAGTAGATCCTTATTGTAGTTTTAATTTGCGTTTCTCTAATGGCTGCTGATGTTGGGTATCTATTCATGTGTTTACTTGCCATCACTATGTCCTCTTCAAGGAAATGTCTTTGTATATATTTTGCCCACTTTCTAATTTGATTTATTTTACTTGTTAGTGTGAGAATTATTTTAGAGTTTAGAATTGGTACTTTGTTGGATGTGTTTTGCAATTTTTTTTCTGTTTGCTGCTTGTCTTTTCATACTCTCATAGTGTATTTTCATGACCAATAGTTTTTGACTTTGATGAAGTCCAATTACTTTTTTTTTTTCCTTTTATGGACTATGCTTTGGATACCAAGTCTAAATCTTTACCTAGACTTCAAATATTTTCTCCCATTTTTATATTGATTTATAATTTTACATTTAATTCTGTGGTCTATTTTGAGTCTTTTGTAGAAGATATGAGGTTTAGATTGAGGTTTAGGTTTTTTTTTTTTTTTTTTTTTTTTTTCTCTTGATGTCCATGTCTAACAGCATCATTTGTTGAAAAGCTATATTTCTTCCATTGAATTGCTTTTATGCCTTTGCTAAAATCAGTTGGACCTATTTGGTTGGATCTGATTTCTTTTTATGGTTCCATTGACTAATGTGTTTATTCCTCTAACCATAGCATGTGGTTTTGGTTATTGTAGTTGTGTAATAAAATTTTAAATTTGGTAGAATACTTTCTTCCTTTCTACCATTCTTTTTCAAAATAATTTTAGCTATTTTGGTTCCTTTGACTTTCAATATAAATTATAAAATAATCTTGCCTATACTTACAAAGATAGGCTGATATTTTGGTAGGAATTGCATTAAATGTATACAGTTTGGGGGACAACAGACAACTTCTGCATGTGGAATCTTTCAATCCATGAACATAGTGTGCCTCTCCATATATCCAGCTTTTCTTTAATTTCTTTCGTTTCATTTAGAATAAATCAGCATACAAGTACTGTACATATTTTACACAATATTTTGAGTTTTTTACTAATTTTAAATGATATTTTTTTATTTTAGTATTTACATTGTCAGTTTTTAAAAAATAGTTTTTATTTCTCTGCTTAAATTTTTCAAGTGTAATTCTTTTTCTGGAAAAAAAATTGATCAACTTTATTTTAAAGTCTGTTTCTGGTTATAAAAATATATTTAATCTTATGTATAATCTTATGTTTCTATTTTAAATTCTTCCTTTTAGTTTTTCATAATTCTGTTTTTTGGTATACTTGGTGATTTTTATTTTTTTATTAATTGTCAACCTTTGGTACAAAAATTTAGAGAGATAGTATGCTATTATTTTTTATTTAAATTTTTTTTTTTAGTTTTAAATTTTATTCTTGGAAGTATATTAAGGAAGAGGCAGATCACTATAAAGCATGTTTATATTGAGGTTATTTATTTCAGTTTTGGTTAGATTCAGACTATTTAAACTGTTTTTTACTATTGTTTGTGAACCTTTAGATGTCTCAAGTAAGAGACTGGGATTTTACCAAGACCTCCCCTCCTTGGCTAATTCTAAACTCCTTTTCTCTTAGCAGCCTCGTATAAATATATATAGAGAAGGGGACAACAGAGGATGAGATGACTGGATGGTATCACCAACTCGATGGACATGAGTTTGGGTAAACTCTGGGAGTTGATGATGGACAAGGAGGCCTGGCGTGCTGCGATTCATGGGTTCTCAGAGTCTGACGTGACTGAGTGACTGAACTGAACTGAGCTGAACTGAATACACACACACACACACACACACACACACACACACATCAATATATGTATGCATATATGCTTTCTTTTCACATTCCTTTTCATTATTTTGTTTTGTTTGTTGTTTAGTCACTAAGTTCTGTATGACTCTTTTGCAACCCTATGCACTGTAGCCCACCAGGCTCTTCTGTTCATGGGATTTTCCAGATAAGAATACTGGAGTAGGTTGCCATTTCCTGCTCCAGGGGATCTTCCCAACCCAGAGATCAAGTCCATATCTTCTGTATTGCAGGTAGATTCTTTATTGCTGAGCCACCTGGAAATTCTTTTTTTTTATAACAGTTTATTACAAGATATTAAGTGTAGTTCCCTGAGATATACATGGTCTTTTTTTTGCCTATTTTATATATAATAGTATGTGTATGTTAATCTCAAACTCCATATTTATCTCCCTCCCACATGCTGCTATCCCCTTTAGTACTCTTGCATTTGCACTGTATGTCTGTGAGTGTATTTCTTATTTTGTAAATAAGTTCATTGTATGCGGAACAGCTGACTGGTTCATATTTAGGAAAGGAGTATGACAAGGCACTATATTGTCACTGTGCTGATTTAATTTATATGCAGACTACACCATACAAAATACTGGACTGGATGAAACACATCAGGATCAAGATTGCCAAGAGAAATACCAGTAACATCAGATATGCAGATGATATTGCTCTAATGGCAGAAAATAAAGAGGAACTAAAAAGCCTCTTGATGAGGGTGAAAGATGAGAAGGAAAAAGATAACATAAAACTCAACATTCAAAAACCTAACATCATGGCATCTGGTCTTATCACTTCAAGTCAAATAGATCGGGAGAAAGTGGAAATTGACAGATTTCATTTTCTAATCTCTGAAATCACTTCGGACAATGATTGCAGCCCTGAAATTCAGAGACATTTGCTCCTTGGAAGGAAAGCTATGTCAATCCTAATTGTTACTGTTCTTGTTTAGCCAAGTTTTGTCCAACTTTTTTGCCATGGGATTACCCAGGCAAGAATGCTGGAGTAGGCTGCCATTTCCTTCTCCAGGGGACCTTCCTTGCCCAGGGATTGAACCCATGTCTTCTGCATTGCAGGCAGATTCTTTACCATTAAGCCACCAGGGAAGCCCTGATAAACCTAGACAGCATATTAAAAAGCAGAAACATCATTTTATTGCTGATCCTGTTCATGATGACAGTTGTCTCACTGTTCACTGAATCCAGGGTAGGCAAGGCATGAGCTAAGAGGCTGGAAAAAGACTCAAGGAGCCATAGGAACTGCAGACATGTTTATTTTCTTCTGGCTGACACAGCAGCCATAACAGTGTTCTTTCCTGCCTGATGCAGCAGCTGTAGCAGTTCAGTTCAGTTTAGTTGCTCAATCGTGTCTGACTCTTTGCAACCCCATGAATCACAGCACACCAGGCCTCCCTGTCCATCACCAACTCCCAGAGTTCACTCAGACTAATGACCATCGAGTCAGTGATGCCATCCAGCCATCTCATCCTCTGTCGTCCCCTTCTTCTCCTGCCCCCAATCCCTCCCAGCATCAGAGTCTTTTCCAATGAGTCAACTCTTCACATGAGGTGGCCAAAGTACTGGAGTTTCAGCTTTAGCATCATTCTTTTCAAAGAAGTCCCAGGGTTGATTTCCTTCAGAATGGACTGGTTGGATCTCCTTGTAGTCCAAGGGACTCTCAAGAGTCTTCTCCAACACCACAGTTCAAAAGCATCCATTCTTCAGTGCTCAGCCTTCTTCACACTCCAATTCTCACATCCATATATGACTACTGGAAAAACCATAGCCTTGACTAGACGGACCTTAGTTGGCAAAGTAATGTTTCTGCTTTTGAATATGCTATCTAGGTTGGTCATAACTTTTCTTCCAAGGAGTAAGTGTCTTTTAATTTCATGGCTGCAATCACCATCTGCAGTGATTTTGGAGCCCCCCAAAATAAAGTCTGACACTGTTTCGACTGTTTCCCCATCTATTTCCCATGAAGTGATGCAGTAGAAATGCTATATTCTCTCCTCTTACTGAACAGACACAGCCATGATGCAGGAGTAATGTCACCATTTTCTCTATGGAACTCATATCCGTACAGTACAAAGTAGCCCATGGCCAAGCAAATGCCTTGTGATGTGCCTGCAGAATGCTCTAAGTGATCTCAGCTGTTTCACAGTCATTATTTACAAAACGTGTGGTGAGAGAGCCTGAACATGTCATATTTGCTAATTTTCTCTCCCCACAATCACTTTGGCGACAAACCTGTGTTTAGTCAAAGCTATGTTTTTTTTTTTTTTTCTAGTAGTCCTGTACTAATGTGACAGTTTGACTATAAAGAAGGATGCATGCCAAAGAGTTAATACTTTCAAATTGTGGTACTGGAGAAGACTCTTTAGACTTCCCCGGACGGCAAAGAGATCAAGCCAGTCAATATGGAAATCAACCCTGAATATACATCGGAAGGACTGTTGCTGAAGCTGATGCTCCAATGCTTTGGCCACCTGATGTGAAGAGTTGACTCAGTAGAAAAGGCCCTGATGCTGGAAATGATTAAAGGCCAAAGGAGAAGGGGATGACAGAGGATAAGATAGATAGCATGACCCACTCAGTGGACCTGAATCTGAGCAACTCTGGGATACAGTGAAGGATAGAGAAGCCTGGTATCTTATGGTGCATGGGATAACAAAGAGTTGGACATGATTTAGCAACTGAATAACAACAATCATTTTATAGACTCCACAAATAAGTTATATCATATGATATTTATCTTTATCTGAGTTACTTTACTTAATATGGTAATCTCTAGGTCCAATCATGTTGCTACAAAAAGTCTTCTCCTTTGTTCAGCTTTTGACTTCTTGTATTCAGTACTGACATCTTCCTTGGTGAGTAGCAACCCTTGAAAGTTTTGGCTCATCTCTTTATATTTACTTTCTGTATTTGATTTTTTTTTTCTCTTAAGTTCTTTGCATTCTTAGGAAACATAATTCTTGAAATAGGTGGCCAATAAATTACATTGTTGAATTTTTCTACTTGTTATGTTTGGAGCAGTTATAGCAATATAAGCTCATTTACCATAGACAGAAGCAGGTATCCTGGACTCTTATTTTATTTTTAAAAATTCCATTATTAATTCCTAAAATAAAATCAATAAAATGGTGAATGTCTAGAAAGAACATTATTGGAGAAACATATCTGTTATTGATAGCTTTCCTAGAAAAGAGAAAATATAGTGATGCCATGATAATATTTTCATTATTTAAATAATTGTTATATATGAGACAAAAATATTTTTTAATGCTGCATTATAATATTCTACTAAAAGTGACAGAGAAAAGTAAATTTTTATTCCATTTAATCAAGTTTTGCTGATAATTCACACAGTTTATAAATAGAAAATGCTCTTCTTTAAAGTACAATGCTCTGCACCACAGAGAATGGCTAGAAAGAGGCTTGTGGAATCTACATAAAGAATAAAAGTTTATAAAATGAAGAGAAAGCTAAATTCTAAGTAAGCCTTGAGGAATATTTATGGATTAACAAATTAGGTACAATGAATTTTCCAGTGAAGAGAAATGTTTTATGAAAAGACGTGGTGATGAAGAAGTATAAATTACTTTGATTAGTTTTGTCTGGGAAAGTATTTTAATTTGATCAATCATAAAGATATTTTCTACTAAGAGCAAGCTTCTATCAGAAATTCTTTAGTGATTTATTGTACTTATGTTTATGTTTTCCTGTAATTTTCTACCACACTTTAATAGAAGCATTTAATAGAAGGGATAAACTTTTTCTTTATTCCTTCTTGAAGACAATAGGGATTATACAGGGTTTTGAGGAGAAAGAAATAAGGTGACATCAGTCAGTCAGTCAGTTCAGTCGCTCAGTTGTGTTCAACTCTTTGCAACTCCAGGGACTGCAGCACACTAGGCCTCCCTGTCCATTACCAATTCCGGGAGTTCACTCAAACTCATGACAGAGTGATATAAGTACTTTGGAAATACTTATTTGAGGTAACCAGAAGAATCCATTTAGAGTGAAAACATTGATCTTAGTTAGGAAATTTTCTGTAACAGAAATATTTTCTGTAGTGAAAACAAAGAGGAAGAATTAAAGATACCATAGAGGAAGAATTGGAACAATTCAGTAAACTGGCCATAGTAAACTAAGGAAAGAGAGAAGTGACTCCCAGCCTGTATAACTGGGACAATATTGGTTTTACTTATAGAATCTGATAAGAAACACTCTTATCCCTTGAGATACTTTTATCATGTATTACAAATTACAGTGAGTGCTTTACTTTGCAGTGTCTAATATCTGCCCATGACAGGCATGTTCAGAGAGTTGTACATCTCTCATTGAAAATCCTGTATTTCCATAACTTTTACTGACACATCTTTGAGTAATTATAGTCTGATGGCATTTTATTTGTTGTGTTGAATGAATGGTTCATAAGTTTTCCAAGATTATAGGTTCATGAGTGCTAGATATGTATAAACGTTTAAATTATATCTGAGTGATAAATCCAATCTAATTTAATTTTTAAATAAGATTTGACTAAAATTAATTAAAGAATATGAAAAAATAACCTATATCATCACCATATCACAATACAGATGTTCCAGAAGATTTTTACCATTTAACTTCAAATCAAAGTCATGTAAACACTTACAAACTGTAGTTATACTGAATTTGCCAAATGTGCTTTGAGTTCCTAATTATAGCTAATGTTCACTTTCATAATCCAATTTGTTTTCTGCTGCAGCTAACCTAAATATAAACTCTTTAGTGTTTACAATTTGAGTAGCTTTTCCACTGAATTATTAAATGTCAAAGAATTGGATTTTTTAATTATAACAAAAGCCCATTTGAAACTGGTTTAAGTAATGCAGACGTATGTTGTCTCATATAAGAAGACACATAAGTCCCACGTCCAGCACGTCAGAGATCAGTCCTCTATTAGATGGCTTTCAGCTCAGTTCAGTCGCTCAGTCGTGTCAACTCTTTGTGACCCCATGGCCTGCAGCACATCAGGCTTCCCTGTTCATCACCAATTCCTGAGGCTTATTCAAACTCATGTCCATCGAGTTGGTGATGCCATCCAAACGTTTTCTATTGTCTACTTCTCCTTCCACCTTCAATCTTTCCCAGCATCAGGGGCTTTTCAGTGAGACAGCTCTTCACATCAGGTGGCCAAAGTACTGAAGTTTCAGCTTCAGCATCAGTCCTTCCAATCAATATTCAGGACTGAGTTCCTTTAGGATTGACTAGTTGGATCTCCTTGCAGTTCAGGGTACTCTCAAGAGTCTTCTCCAACACCACAATTCAAAAGCATCAATTCTTCGATGCTCAGCTTTCTTTACAGTCCCACTCTCACATTCATACATGGTGACTGGAAAAACAATAGCTTTGACTAAACAGACTTTTATGGGCGAAGTAATGTCTCTGCTCTTTAATATGCTCTCTAGGTTGGTCAGAGGAGCCTGGTAGGCTGTGGTCCATGGGGTCGTGAAGAGTCGGACATGACTGAGCGACTTCCCTTTCACTTTTCTCAACTCACTCCAGTGCTCTTGCCTGGAAAATCTCGTGGACGGAGGAGCTTGGAAGCCTGCAGTCCATGGGATTGCTGAGGGTCGGACATGACTGAGCGACTTCATTTTCACTTTTCGCTTTCATGCATTGGAGAAGGAAATGGCAACCCACTCCAGTGATCTTGCCTGGAGAATTTCAGGGACAGGGGAGCCTGGTGGGCTGCCGTCTATGGGGTCACACAGAGTCGGACATGACTGAAGTGACTTAGCAGCAGCAGCAGCAGCTAGGTTGGTCATAGATTTTCTTCCAAGGAGCAAGCGTTTTTTAATCTCATGGCTGCAGTCACCAACTGCAGTGATTTTGGAGCCCCCCAAAATATTTTCTCATCGTTTCCACTGTTTCTTCGTCTATTTGCCATGAAGTGAAGGGACCGGATGCCATGACCTTTGTTTTCTGAATGTTGAGTTTTAAGCCAGCTTTCTCACTATCTTCTTTCACTTTCATCAAGAGGCTTTTTAGTTCTCCTTCACTATCTCCCATAAAGGTAGTATCATCTGCATATCTGAGTTTATTTGATATTTCTCCCTGCAATCCTGATTCCAGCTTGTGCTTCATCCAGCACAGCCTTTTGCATGATGTGCTCTGTATTTAAGTTAAATAAGCAGGGTGACAACATATAGCTTTTATGTATTGTTTTCCCTATTTAGAACCGGTCTGTTGTTCCATGTCTGGTTCTAACTATTGTTTCTTGACCTGCATACAGATTGCTCAGAAGGCAAGTCAGGTGGTGTGGTGTTCTCATCTCTTGAAGAATTTTCCATAGTTTGTTGTGATCCACACAGTTAAAGGCTTTGGTGTCATCAATAAAGAAGAAGTAGATGTTTTTCTTGAAGTCTCTTACTTTTTCAGTGATCCAATGGAATTTGGCAATTTAATCTCCCAGTCTTCCTCTGCCTTTTCTCAATCCAGTTTGAACATCTGGAAGTTCACAGCTCATGTACTGTTGAAGCCTGGCTTGGAAAACTTTGAGCATTACTTTGCTAGTGTGTGAGATGAGTGCAATTGTGCAATAGTTTGAACATTCCTTGGCATTCTTTCTTTGGGATTGGAATGAAAACTGACCTTTTCCAATCCTGTGGCCACTGCTGAGTTTTCCAAATTTGCTGGCATATTGAATGTAGCACTTTCACAGCATCATCTTTTAGGATTTGAAATAGGTCAACTGGATTTCCATTATCTCCACTAGCTTTGTTCTTAGTGATGTTTCCTAAGCCCCACTTGACTTCACATTCCAGGATCTTACTCTAGGTGAGTGCACACACCATTGTGGTTATCTGGGTCATCAAGATCTACATAGTTGTTCTGTGTATTCTTGGCACCTCTTCTTAATATTTTCTGCTTCTCTTAGGTCCATACCTTTTCTGTCCTTAATTGTGCCATCTTTGCACAAAATGTTCCCTTGGTATTTCTAATTTTCTTGAAGAGATCTCTAGTCTTTCCCATTCTATTGGTTTCCTCTTTTTCTTTGATCACTGAGGAATGCTTTCTTATCTCTCCTTGCTATGCTTTGGAACTCTGCATTCAAATGGTATATCTTTCCTTTTCACCTTTGCCTTTAGGTTCTCTTCTTTCCTCAGCTATTTGTAAGGCCTCATCAGCCAGCCATTTTGCCTTTTGCATTTCTTTTTCTTGGGAATGTTCTTTATCAATGCCTCCTGTACAGTGTCACAAACTTCTGTCCATAGTTCTTCCAGAACTATGTCTGTCAGATCTAATCCCTTAAATATATTTGTCACTTCCACTGTATAATCATAAGGGGTTTGATTTAGGTCATATCTGAATGGTCTGGTGTTTTCCCCTACTTTCTCCAATTTAACTCTGAATTTGGCAATAACAATTTCTTGATCTGAACCACAATCAGCTCCCAGTCTTGTTTTTGCTGAGTGTATAGACCTTCTCCATCTTTGGCTGCAAAGAATATAATCAATCTGATTTTGGTGTTGATTAGATGGCTTTATCCTTAACTAATTTCAGCAGTTTCAGGTGTCATATCTAAATAGCATAATAATCAAAGTTCAAAGAAGTTTTTTCTATTACTTTATTTCTTTATTAGGTAGGAAATACACCTTTTTACTGTACCTTAATAAATTTGTCCTTATATCTCATTGATCAGAATGACATACTCAAGCCTAAATCAATTAATTGCTGCAGAGGGCAATGAGATTACCACAATTATCTTGGCCTCATAAAAATCCAACTGTCTGGAGGGATTGATTCAAGTTGGTAGAGTAGAAGGACATGCATTCATCTTCTCATGTGAGAGCATCAAAATTGCAACAGTTGAACAGCTTTTGACAGGAGGATGCTGGAACTCAACAACAGTAACAACAAAAATACATCCAAAGACAAAACAGAAGCTACCATTAATTTTAACTAATAAATATAGTACAGTAATCTATGATCATCACTGCACTTCAATATAGGTGTTCCTGTAGCTTTTTAACTTTTAACTTGAAATCAAAGTGACATTCTGCTGCTACTGCTAATTTACTTCAGTTGTGTCCGACTCTGTGCGACTCCATAGATGGCAGCCCATCAGGCTCTGCCATCCCTAGGATTCTCCAGGCAAGAACCCTGGAGTGGGCTGCCATTTTCTTCTCCAATACATGAAAGTGAAAAGTGAGAGTGAAGTCACTTCGTTGTGTCCGACACTTCACAAACCCAAGGACTGTAGCCTACCAGGCTCTTCCATCCATGGGATTTTCCAGCAAGAGTATTGGAATGGGTTGCCATATCCTTCTCCACAAAGTGACATAAACACCTACAAATTGTAGCTTTACTGAGTTTGCCAAATATTCTTAGAGTTACTAATTATAGCTAATGCTTACTTCCATAAGCCAGTTTGTCTTCCTTCTTTAATAATTCTACTGAATTATTAAAGGCCAAAGAATTACAGTTTTAAATTTTACAAAATGGTAGGAGGGAGGCAATTAACACAAAAATAAAATCCCATATCCTTCAGGTGGTTGTGGTGGTGGTCGGTTAGTTGTTCAGCCTAACATATGAGGGAACTCCCATAGGGTTATCAGCTGATTTATCCACAGAAACTCTACAAGCCAGAGGGAAAAGTGTAATATATTTAAAGTGATAAAGAAGAGAACTTACATCCAAGCAAGACTACTCTACCTAATAAGACTCTCGTTCAGATTTGATAGAGAAATCAAAAGCTTTACAGACAAGCAAAAGTTATCAGAATTCAGCATCACTAAATCAGCTTTGCAACAAATGCTAAAGAAACTTCTCTAGGCAGGATACACAGAAAAAAAAAAAAAAAAGACCTACAAAAAATAAACCCAAACAATTAAGAAAATGATAATTGAATCATGTTTGTGTATGTGTGTGTGTGCACACTGGCTCAGTTTCTCAATCATGTCCAGATCTTGGTGACCCCATGGAGTGTGACATGCCAGGCTCCACTGTTTTCCAGGCAAGAATACTGCAGCAGGTTGCCATTTCCTACTCCAAGGATTTTCCTGACCCAGGGGAATGGATTAAATGCAACAGCAAAAAGACACAGAATAGCTGGGTGTATGAAAACAAGCATATGAATGTGTTTTCACTTAGCATATGGGGCTCTACATAACCCCCCAAAGTTCATGTAATTATTTTATACTGTTAGATTAATCATGGTTCCATTATAGCTTACAATTGTAATTATTTTTTATGTTTTTGTCTGGCTATTGATTATGAAAACTGATCAACATCTTTTACTATTGTGATTATGTAACTATTACTCATTTTAATACCATTGTATCAGAATTGGTCAACAGAAAATAATATAATTCTATATCACTAGAACTACCATTTAATAGAAAACACCTGTAATCACTTTTTAAAATCTAGATACTCACTAGACTTATCCTGTAATTTTTTGAAAAATACAAATGCCCAGGTATTGTTTTCTCCAAATCTCCAGATGTGATTCTAATGAGCAGCCATGTTTAAAACAAACTAGACTATATGACGATATTTTACTTTTATCTAGCTTGTTAGACTTTTTCTATTTCATATTCAGTGTTCCCATTTCATTTCATGTTTTCCAGTTTCTCTGTCTCTTTTTATGTTGTTCTTTCTCAAGATTTTATCAAGTATATAAAGGTTTTTGTATTTACATATATATATAAGGCATTTCTATATAATATGTATATATACATTTATATATATTACATATGTACTTATAGTATATGTATATTTTATATATATACACATAAACATTTCTTTACTCACTCAGTCTTGTCCAACTCTTTGTGACCCCATGGCTGGAAGTATCCCATACTTTTCTGTCCCTCACCATCTCCCGGAGCTTGCTCAAATTCATGTCAATTGAGTCAGTAATGCCATCCAACCATCTCATCTTCTGTCATCCCCTTTTCCTGCCTTCAATTTTTCCCAGCATCAAGGTCTTTTCTAATGAGTTGGCTCTTCACATCAGGAAGCCACAGTATTGGAACTTCAGTTTCAGGAGGCTTAGCGTGCTGCAATTCATGGGGTCACAAAGAGTCAAGACACAACTGAGCGACTGAACTGAATTGAACTGAACTGAATGAATATTCAGGATTGATTTCCTTTAGGATTGAGGTTTGATATCCTTGCAGTCCAAGGGCCTCTCAAGAGTCTTCTCCAACACTACAGTTCAAAAGCATCCATTCTTTGACACCCAGCTTTCTTTATGGCCCAACTCTCCCATCTATACATAAGTGAAAGTGAAAGTTGCTCAGTCGTGTCCAGCTCTTTGAGACCCCAAGGACTATACAGTCTATGGAATTCTCCAGGCCAGGATACTGGAGTGGTAGCCTATTCCTTTTCGAGTGGATCTTTCTGACCCAGGAATCGAACTGGAGTCTCCTGCATTGCAGGCGGATTCTTTACCAATTAAGCTATGAGGGAAGCCCTGGAAAAAGCATAGCTTTGTCTAGATGGACTTTTGTTAGCAAAGTAATGTCTCCGCTTTTTTAATATGTGGTCTAGATTTGTCATAATTTTTCTTCCAGAGAGTAAGCATCTTTTAATTTCATGGCTGCAGTTACCATCTGCAGTGATTTTGGAGCCCCCCACCCCCAAATAAATCTCTCACTGTTACCATTATTTCTCCATCTATTTGACATGAACTGATGGGACCAGATGCCATGATCTTCATTTTTGAATGTTAAGTTTATGCCAGCTTTTTCATTCTCCTCTCACTTTCATAAAAAGGCTCTTTAATTCCTCTTTGCTTTCTGCCATAAGGGTGGTGTCATTTACATATCTGAGGTTATTGATATTTCTCCTTTTAATCTTGAATCCAGCTTGTGATTCATCCAGTCCAGCATTTTTCATGATATACTTTGCATATAAGTTAAATAAGCAGGGTGACAACACTTTCCCAATTTGGAACCAGTCCATTCTTCCATGTCCAGTTCTAACTGTTGCTTCTTGACCTGCAACACAGGTTTCTCAGGAGGAAGGTAAGGTGCTTTAGAAAACTGACAAATTTTCACCTAAAATATTTATGATAGTTTAATTCCACTTGTTTGATTAAGAATGAAATTAATGCCAGATTTCTGATTTATATTCACTCAAAATTTTCTTGTCTCCTTTTATACTGTCATCTGGCATTACTGCTAAAAATCAAAAAAGCTTATATATTAGTGACTTTTAAATATGTGAATGAGGCTTGAGACTTTTAATCAAATTCTAATAATACAAGGAAATAATACATTGCCTTAAAAAAGGAAATTAACAGGTGATACACTGTTATTAACTAAAGTGCAGATCTTGTTCAAATTTCACAAAATTTTATGTTAATGTCCGTGACTTGTTTTCATAGCTTATTCAAGATTCTACATTGTATTTAGTTGCACTGAGCAGTTTCAGCTGCATTCAACAAATTCAGGTAAATTCTGTTTTACTTTTTATTATGATACGAAAGTTTTCCAGTTTTCTTTGTTTTATTTTCTTAGATTCATCATTTAAAAGTAGGCATTGCATTTCCAAATACATGGGCTTTTTTTTAAAAAGTGTCTTTGATATTAATTTCTCATTCAAATGCTTCTCAGGAATCAGCCTCTGTGTTTTTCAGCCTTTTAGCTTTATTGAGGTTTGCAATGGCTAAGTCAAAGATCTCTCTTGGTAAATGTCACTTTGCACTTGAAAATATGAGGATTATTTTCAAGTATCTTTTGATATTGATTTCTAACATAATTCCACAGTGATAAAGGAACAGACTCTATATGACTTCAATAACCTTAAAGCATGAAATGTTTGCACTTTATTTTATCTTCCTTGATATATTCCAATGTCTCCTAGTTTATAGTCTATGACACTTGAATAGAATTTGTATACTATTGTTGTGTGAAAATTGTATAATTTTAACTATGTTAAATTGATTTGTAGTGATTTTCAGGTTTACTATATCCTTCTACTTTTCTATATGTTCATTCTGTTAATTTTTGTAACTTTGATGTTAACATTTTAACTAAATATTAAATTTAATTTACATAATATCAAACTTAATTTATCTACTTAAAAATAATTGCAATATATTGTGGAACTAGGTGTAATTTTGTAATGTATTTTCCAAGTATCCTGTAAGTGCTTTATCATATTTTCATTATTTAATTTTTTAAAAGAAGTAAAGTAATTAAAACTGAAAAAAGAAGAAATAGGTCAATGATATTTTATATGGGGTCTTTCTTTATTTTCATATTGGTAAAGGACTGGATAGTTGAGTAAAATCTGAGTATTTTAGAAAACATAAGGGAAAGCATGGAACTGTAGAGGGTAACCAATAGGGTATACTCTAGAAGTTCTACAATGTTAATTGCTCAAAAGAATCTTTTTTTTTGGATAAAGTCTTAACTAATTTTGTGCACAAAAAATGAGGTTAATTGCTTTTGTATATCATCTTCAGTAAGACTTTATATGAAAAAGTTAAGCAATAATATAGGGCACTTCCCCAGTGGATCAGTGATTGAGACTTAGTCTTCCAGTGACAGGGGCTGTGGATTTGATCCCTGGTGGAGGAGTTAGCATCTGGTACCCCTTGTGGTTGGAAAACAAAAACATAGAACAGAAGAAATACTGTAACAAATTCAATAAAGTCTTTAAAATAATTATTTCTTAAAAATAATATAAATCTTAAAAATGAAATAAATCTTAAATAATAAAGAAATAATTTAAAAGAAATAATATAAATACAAATTTCCATAAAATTAACTCTCACATCTCAAAAGATCAAATATCACATGTAATAAACTCAGAACCATTGTAGAATATCATATAATATTCAAGGGAATATTGTAAAGGATTTAATTTTGTATATGTTATTTATAGTGTTATCTGATGACAGTTATAGGAATATAACACTCAGTTAAAAGGTTTGCAAGCTTGTTCATGAAGAGTTTCATCTATCATTTTGTAAAATGATGCACCAAAGTACAAATTTACATTTTGGAAATTTTTTTAAAGTAAAAGTTAAAAAAAAAAATAAAAAATAAAGAAAAATTCCAATTATTCCAGCAATAATAATCAATCTCTCTCTCCATCTGCCCACCGTGAATTTGTCATTATAATTATAAATCGATCTTGTAACCATTGCCAATACACACAGTACTTTTAGGATCTAAATACAATGTATATAATTCCTATTCATATTTTTCCTCTATTCTTCTCTGACATAATGTTATTTACTTACTTTTTTGCTTTCTTTTATTAAAAAAAATTTAATTGGAAGCTAATTACTTTACAATATGGTGGTGGTTTTGCCATACATTGACATGAATCAGCTATGGGTGTACATGTGTTCCCCATCTTGACCCTCCTTCCCAGCTCCCTCTCCATCCCATCCCTCAGGGTCATCCCAGTGCACCAGCCCTGAACACCCTGCCTCATGCATTGAACCTGGCCTGGCAATCTGATTCACATATGATAATATACATGTTTCAAGGCTATTTTCTCAAATAATCCCACCCTCACCTTCTCTCACAGAGTCCAACAGTCCTTTACATCTGGGTCTCTTTTGCTGTCTTGCATATAAAAGTTTTATAGAGAACATAAACATTGTTATTCTTGAACCTAAGCAGAGTCTTGAGAAACACTCTGATTGACAGAAAGTATTAGCACAGACCTTCTATATAGCAACTCTTACCCTTTGCTTGGGGTCAATATATTAGCTCTTTTTTCTTTCTTAACATAGAGTTTGGGCTTCCTTGATAGCTCAGTTAGTAAAGAATCTGCCTGCAATGCAGGAGACCCTGTTTTGATTCCTGGTTCAGGAAGATCCACTGGAGAAAAGGTAGGCTACCTGCTCCACTATTCTTGAGCTTCACTTGTGGCTCAGCTGGTAAAGAATCTTCCTGCAATGTGGGGACCTGGGTTCTATCTCTGGATTGGGGAAATCCTCTGGAGAAGGGAAAGGCTACCCACTCCAGTATTCTGGCCTAGAGAATTCCATGAATTGTATTGCGACCATGGGGTCGCGAAGAGCCAGACACGACTGAGTGACTTTCACTTTCAACATAGGGTTTTAATCTTCATCTTGATCCCTGTAGAGTTTTAGGTGATATAGGACAAAAAAATTTATGGGAAAAAAAAAAAAACTTACATGACTATCTATTCTTCTTAGTATTAGAATGAGGCTTCAAGTGGGCTATTCTCCCTCCAGAAGACAAAGAAAATGGCCTCTCAGTCTTTCTGATTTATTTGAAATTTGCAACAATTTTTATAATGAAAATGGTCCTACGATCATGAGACATAACAGGCAAACCTTCTGGGAAATTCTGCCAAGTTTTGTATTAACCTATGGTATTTGTTCTTGATGTCTGGCTTAGATGGGCTCTGTATCAGCAAATAATATGGATTTTCATCCCTTTATGGCTAAGCAAATGAGGATACTCATTTTAATCCATTTCATTTTCTGTATTCTTTTGCCATAGTGAGGATGGCAATAGTGTGTGTGATGATGTTGATGTGGGGTTCATGGTTGAAGATTTGTACTTGTAAAGTTCAGAGATAGATATTGAAGATTACTGAGATTGCAAGTATTGAACAGTAGTCACTAGAAATTCCAAGGGGTAACATGGTCATCAAGTCTTAATAGCTGGGTGAAAAATACAATTCTGTCAGGGGATGACTAGTAATTGTCATCATATCCAACTATCATTTTTGTGAGTATTAGCTAATCATGTAAACTCGTAGTTAAGAAAAGGGAATCAATGGAGGCACTGAGAAGTTGATTAGACTAGTAAAGTAAAATCAAGCCATCACAGTTTTGTGGTAGCAGATGGCCCTTCATTAACACTAATAAGAAAACAAACAAACAAACTGGTGATTATTCCACTGTTTGAGGAAATGTTGTGAATGCTCCTGCTTCTAAAAACCCTGACCACCACCATCAGCACCTTTGCATCCACAGAGGTTCAAAGAGGAGTCAATGTGGAAGGAAGGAGAGAAAGAACTGAGTGCAAGGTATATCTATAGAGGGATTCTAAAGCCAGGCACAAAACCATGTGCACAAATGTTTTATGCAAAAAGAAAAAGTTCAAACGTATATTTTATTCTAAGTTGGCATTAAAATCAGTTGAAGTTCATTTTAAATAGAATAAAATTCAATAATATTTATTGTTTATAATGCATAACATTAAGAAACCCAAAACCTTTTCATTGTCGTTGACTTAGAGTAACTAGAATTCACTGAGAACTTGCTATCTAATAGCCACTGTGCTGAGTGATTGCTATTTATCATTTCCTTTAAACTTTAAAAAACCCAAGAAGTATATATTTTAACACATAGTTTAAAAATCTTGTCTAAGATCACATGACTTTCCAAGATGCGTGACTAGAATTATTATCATTTCTAACTCCTGTACTGACACACTTAACCAGCTTGTGACACTGCTCAAGTAGCTTAATAAAGTAATAATATTAAAATCAAGTCAGATTTGTTTTCCTCAAACACACAAACTTTTTCAACTCACATGAAAATACCAAAATATACATATTTGTGAAATTCAGATTTTCATATAATGCACTGGTCATACTATATGACAGCAAAATTGCCAATTAAGCAGCAGCCATAATTTAAAGAATTTTGTTCTGTGCATACACATTTGCTATATTTTCAGTAGCTTTCAGCTGCTGGATTGTCAGTAATGCTTAACACGGCTCCCTGCCAGAGTCCAGCTCCAGCACTAGATTAGACATCATTAGGATCCAGTGAAAGCATAACAGACAGGAAGGCTAGAGGAACCCAAACAGAGGAAGTAGGCTGCAAGTATCAGATAATTTTTCTCTCTCTCTTAAGTGGCAGGAGGAAGTAGACTGCAACTGTCATTTTTTTCCCCCTTCTCTATACAAAATTAACAGGAGGTTTCTTTTAAAATTATGTGTTGCCATGACAACACCTGGTTCCACCTGAACTTAACTTTTCTCAAAACCTTGAGCTAACCAATGCATTTTTCTTATGGAAATGTTTTTCTTAAGCTTTGTTAATAAACTATGTATTTACTTTAGACTCTTTCTTCAAGTTCCTCCTAAGACTCAGAACTAACTTGACAAACCAGTATGCTTTACTCAACAAATCAGTAGATTTTACTCATGCAAATGGTCTCTTAAGCTATGTTAATGATACTATGTATTTGCTTGGAAATCTATCTTTCTTCAAGATTTATATCAATCATTTTATGGCCCAGGACAACTCACCTTGTGCTAATGTTATCTCAAAATGCATGTTGTGGGTAAGGGGCCTGGGGAAACTCTCTGAGTTTTGAGACATTTTGTCTCTCTAATGAGCAGCCTACTAGTAGTTATATAACTTCCTGCTAAAGACTAGGAGGGGAGCTCTCTTTCTTCTCTCTTCTGATGTCTATGTCAGAAGCATTCTGTATCTCTTTTATACTTTAATAAAAGTTTATTACACAAAAGCTCTGAGTGACTGAGCCTCATCACTGGCCTCAGATTGAATTCCTCTCTTCCAGAGGCCAAGAATGCTAGTGTTTTTCACAGGTAAGTAACAACCTTTCAGTAGGAAAATAACTATTTCCAAATGAGTATCAAATATTGCAAAATATGATGTCAGAAAGTGAAGAATTTTATAAAAAAGTTAGTGAATGGAAAAGCAGACTGTAATAAACCAAGCGGAATCTTGCCCAAGGTCCAGGGTCAAAGTTGTTTCTGAAAAAGAAGTTGGATCTTTAATGGAAATGAATGGTAAGAAAGTCTGTTTTCCAATTTATATGAGAGAAGTTACAAATGTGATTATTATTATTTTACTTTCTTCTCTTGTTTTATTTCAGGATTTTGATGTATGTATTTTAGCATTCAGAGGATAGAATTCTATGTTTCACAGCTCTTTCTATATAAATTCTCTTAGATTAAGATATATCATTTGGTCACTATACCTAAACATATTTTTTCTCAAAGTTATACTGTAATAGTTCTTCCCTGGATGACAAGATTTTTGATTTTATAAACTTAGTTAAGTAGATAAGTAGAATATATAATTAAAAATTAATTTAATCTCATTTAAACTCAAATAACACCATTTCTTATTGTAAAATTTAGACTTAAATTGAAGAAAGTAAGGAAAGCCACTAGACCATTCAGGTATGACCTAAATCAAATCCCTTATGATTATACAGTGAAAGAGATAAATATATTCAAGGGATTAGATCTGATGGACAGAGTTCCTAAAGAACTATGGACAGAGGTTCATGACATTGTATAGGAGGACGTGATTAAAACCAATCCTATGAAGAAGAAATGCAAAAAGGCAAAGTGGTTGTCTGAGGAGGCCTTACAAATAGCTGAGAAAAGAAGAGAAGCAAAAGGAAAAGGATAAAAGGAAAGATACATCGATCTCAATGTAGAGTTCCAATGAATATCAAAAGAAATAAGAAAGCCTTCCTCAGTGATCACCTCAGTGATCAATATAAAGAAGTAGAGGAAAATAATAGAATGGAAAAGACTAGATATCTCTTCAAGAAAGTTAGAGAAACTAAGGGAATATTTCATGCAAAAATGGGCACAATAGAAAGAAAGAAACAGTAAGGACCTGACAGAAATAGAAGATATTAAGAANAGATACATCGATCTCAATGTAGAGTTCCAATGAATATCAAAAGAAATAAGAAAGCCTTCCTCAGTGATCACCTCAGTGATCAATATAAAGAAGTAGAGGAAAATAATAGAATGGAAAAGACTAGATATCTCTTCAAGAAAGTTAGAGAAACTAAGGGAATATTTCATGCAAAAATGGGCACAATAGAAAGAAAGAAACAGTAAGGACCTGACAGAAATAGAAGATATTAAGAACAGGTGGCAAGAATACACAGAAGAATGATGCAAAAAGATCTTTATGATCCAGATAACCACGAGGGTATGATCACTAACCTAGAGCCAGACATCCTGAAATGCGAAGTCAAGTAGGCCTTTGTAACCATCACTACGAATAAAGCTAGTGGAGGGGATGAAATTTGAACTGAGTTATTTCAAATCCTAAAATATGATGATGTGAAAGTGCTGAATTCAATATACGAGAAAATTTGGAAAACTCAGCAGTGGCCATAGGGCTGGAAAAGGTTAGTTTTCATTCCAATCCCAAAGAAAGGCAAGGCCAAAGAATGTTAAAACTACCGAACAAATGTACTCATCTCACATGGTAGCAAAGTAATGCTCAAAATTCTCCAAACTAGGCTTCAGCAGTACATAAACCAAGAAATTCAAGGTGATCAATATGGATTTAGAACTGGAGTCTATTTAGTTCAGTTCAGTCGCTCAGTCGTGTCTGACCCTTTGTGACCCCATGAATCACAGCACGCCAGGCCTCC
>SJYA01005443.1:0-35333 GCA_006410615.1 Neotragus moschatus
AGGCCTGGCATGCTGCAATTCATGGGGTCGCAAAGAGTTGGACACGACTGAGCAACTGAACTGAACTGACTGATGCCTCTCACAGTTGGAAGGCTGTGAATAATCACATGTGTAGCTGCAAGAGTCTGGATAGACCTGCCAAGCAAGCTAGAATGCTAACCGAGGGGGAGGGTTGATTTGAAATATTCCTTTCATGTCCAGGAGACTTATTAGCTAGAGCCCTAAGTTGATTTTCACCTGAGAAAGGTGGTCAGGGTTAGCCCCATGTTAATGTCAGAAGAGTTGGTGAAAGGCACAAAATAGTAAGACAGACAGATTCTGGTTTGGGGGTACATGTTCGAGCAGGTCCAGGGGGTCTCTAGAGTCCTAAAGCCTTGCTTATCAGGTCTCTTCCACGTGATCTTGTCATGAGTGGGATAGCCCAGAGAATCCCTCGAGTCCTGAAGCCTTGCTTATCTGGTCTCCTTCACATGAATTTGTCATGGTTGGGCTCTCCTGTGTTGGCTCCCAACAGTCCATTCTAAAGGAGATCAGTCCTGGGTGTTCTTTGAAAGGACTGATGCTCAAGCTGAAACACCAATACTTTGGCCATCTGATGCAAAGAGCTGACTCATTGGAAAAGACCTTGATGCCTGGAGGGATTGGGGGCTGGAGGAAAAGGGGACGACAGAGGATGAGATGGTTGGATGGCATCACCAACTCGATGGACATGAGTTTGAGTGAACTCCAGGTGTTGGTAATGGACATGGAGGCTGGGCGTGCTGCAGTTCATGTGGTCACAAAGAGTTGGAAACGACTGAGCGACTGAACTGAACTGAACTGAGCTGAGTTCAGTTTAATAGAGCAAATTACAATGAGTTTTTAACTTATTACCTGGTTTGTTCATGTAGTAGGAGGATCAAGAGTGTGGACGATTTTTGTATTACTCTACCTTTTGAATAAACAAATGGACAACAACTTTTCAGGGAAAAGACAGGCTTAGCTAAAGGTGGAATCTTGGACCTTTCCATCTGAACCCTGTCTCTGTATGTATGTTTCATCACACAGTACCCCCACCATGCTGCACTGGTATGATTTGGTACTCTTTGCAGGATTTTAATTTGTCTGCTCTCCCACAGTCTTCTACACTGTTCTGAAAATTTCACACAAATTATTGAGTTTTTTTTTTTTAAATTTTAGAATTGTTTCATTGAGCTTAGTTACTTTTTAATTGTTTCTTTCTTTACTGTCCAAAACATGTGTTTATGCAATCCTCATGTTTAAAGATAAGTTATTAAAAAGCAACTTATGAATGTTGACTACTTTTATAAAGAGTATGTTTCAAGGACATGATGTAGTCAGATGAATCTTGATTCATGAGTGCTAATTTATTTTGTAATAGTACATGTGCTTCAAGAACAAGCTGTTTCCAGATGAATCCTAATTAATGAATTAATTTTTTTAAACTTGAACATGTTGATTAACTTCATTGATTTTTAATTCAAGATTTTTATTGTATTAAACAAACAATGTGTCTAAACCAAAAGCACTGAGGATTTTTTTATAACCAGCCTTGAATTTTATATTTATTTTTTCTCTTTTAGTTTGCATATCCATTTCATTTCTTTTTTTAAGTTTTATTTTATTTTTAAATTGAGGCATAACTGACATATGACATTATATAAGTTTCAGGTGTGCAATATAATGATTTAATATTTATATACATTGTGACATTTTCACCGGAATAAGTCAACATCTATCACAACACAGTTACAGAAAATTTCTTTTCTTTTCTTTTTCTTGTGAAAATTGAAGGCCTTTAAAATCTACTCTCTTAGCAATTTTCCAATATGTCATACAATATTATTAACTACAATCACCATTCTGTGCATTACATTCCCATGACTTATTTTATTTATGTTTTAGTACTTTTAAATTTTTATTTATTTTTTTATTGAAGGATAATTGCTTTACAGAATTTTCTGTTTTCTGTCAAACTTCAACATGAATCAGCCATAGGTATACATATATCCCCTCCCTTTTGAACCTCCTTCCCATCTCCCTCCCCATCTCCCTCCCCATCCCGCCCCTCTAGGTTGATACAGAGCCCTTGTTTGAGTTCCCTGAGCCATACAGCAAATTCCCATTGGCTATCTGTTTTACATATGGTAATGTGAGTTTCTATGTTCCTCNCTCCTTCCCATCTCCCTCCCCATCTCCCTCCCCATCCCGCCCCTCTAGGTTGATACAGAGCCCTTGTTTGAGTTCCCTGAGCCATACAGCAAATTCCCATTGGTGATCTGTTTTACATATGGTAATGTGAGTTTCTATGTTCCTCTCTCCATACACTAATTAAAGAATTGAGTTTTAATATAATAAGTCCTACAAGAACTAGGTGTACTCAGATGCGTCCTCCTGGACAAGTGAGCCTTTTTCTCACATGTATTCGTCTCCTAAAGATTGATATTTCAAAGTTCTCTTGTTGACTCCTTTCTCTTGTTGCACTAAACTCCACAGAGGATATCACTCAGTTTTAATCTTCACCTACAACCTGGTGACTTCCAAATCTATCTTCCAGTGTAGCCTTCTATCTTGAGCTATAATTTCATGTTTATATCTGCCTTCTTGACAGCCCTACAGGCACCTCATACTCTCATTTCTAAGAATGATCACAATTTATTTCCATTAAAACAATTCCCTGAATACATCATGTTCATCTTGACTCCACATCTTTGTAGAGGCTGTTTGGAAAGCTCTTTTCCTTTTGACTACCTCATAAGCTCTATTCATCCCCCAAAACTTGGCTAAAGTGCCATCTCCTTTAAGAACTGTTTTCCTGATCCTTACTTCTCTAACCCAAGCAGAATTACAGAGTTAGTATGAAATTATGAAAAACCAAAAATAGAAAAGATAAAAAACCATGCTATGTATTGTTGTGTTTTGTGTTTAATGAGAATGGGCTAAAAACAATGACTCATTGTCCTACTAGTGGAAATAACAGAAAATGAATTACTTTAACAGCAGCAATTGTCCCTCCAAGTCTCTCATTCTGTTAATGTCTCTGTTTTCATTACTGCTATAATAAATTACCACAATCTTAGTACCTTAAAATGATATGAATTCATTATCTTACAGTTTGGAAATTCAGAAGTTCAAAATTAGTTTCACTTGGATAAAATCAAGATATCAGAAGGCTGTATTCCTTCTGGAGATTCTGAGGGAGAACCTGTTCCTTGTCATTGTCAGTTCATGGAGACTTCTTACATGCCTTGATTACATGCTTGATACCCCAGCCAGCTGCAAAACATTTCTTTGCTCTAAGAGCTTTTCTTCCATTCTCAAATCTCTCTCTGATTGTAATCCTTCTTATAAGGACCCACGTGATCAGATTAAGCCCACCTGGATACTCCAGGCTACTCTTCCCATATCCACATCCTTGACTCAATCTCACCTATAAAGTCCTTTTTGCCTTTTAAGTAAATATATTCACAGGTTCTTATGATTGAGACATGGACATTCTTTTAGTTGAAAATTCTCTGCTGATCTCAAAATTTCAATATTTCTTATCATGCCTACATAGACCTTATACTTCTATCAGTGCTTTCTATGATCTCATCATGTTTTGTAACTTCAGCCGACATAAAATTGAAAACTGATGAGGATTTATCTGTTTAAACTCATTTCTCCTATGCTATAGACTCCACTGTTATTAATAATAATTTGGCAGAAGTGTTTTCATACACCAGAACAATTCATTAATGAGACCACTGTTTTAGAAGAGAACATTCAAATGGATGGAGAAGATAAAAGGAGTTTGTTCCATTTGCAAGACCAGCAGCACAAAAGAAAAATCTTCATATATTCCTGGTAAAATATCTCCACTGGCAAATTTTAAGACTGTGCCCCACTTGGCTTTGGATGTCTACCTAATTTTTTTCCATGAACTAATACTAAAATAACCAGCTTACCGTGAGTTACCCTGTACCATGAGGTACTTAGGTTTATGCATAGAATATTCCCAATTTTAGAGTTGAGTAGGATTAGATTAAGAAAGAAGTACAAGGAGAAGCACAATACTATGTTGGCTCTTAGGTGATGGTCTCTATCTTTCCCAGATGAGTCCCATCTACTATCTGTCCACAGTGTCTGGGAATAATTCTCATTGAAATCAGGATGTATCTAATAATGTCCCGAGGACCTCAGGTTGGTCTAGTTTCTCTAGTTAAACTCAAGTTATTAAATTTACGTAAAAAAGAAACAAAAAGTAAATTTTTAATTATTTATTAGTCAGATTTCTTTTTAATAAGATATACAGTACTTATGAAAGTGAAAGAGGAGAATGAAAAGGTTGGCTTAAAGCTCAACATTCAGAAAACGAAGATCATGGCATCTGATCTCTTCACTTCATGGGAAATAGATGGGGAAACAGTAGAAACAGTGTCAGAGTTTATTTTGGGGGGCTCCAAAATCACAGCAGATGGTAATTTCAGCCATGAAATTAAAGGAAGCTTACTCCTTGGAAGGAAAGTTATGAGCAACCTAGGTAGCATATTCAAAAGCAGACACATTACTTTGCCAACAGAGGTCAATCTAGTCAAGGCTGTGGTTTTTCCAGTGGTCATGTACGGATGTGAGAGTTGGACTGTGAAGAAGGCTGAGTGCCAAAGAATTGATGCTTTTGAACTGTGGTGTTGGAGAAGATTCTTGAGAGTCCTTTGGACTGCAAGGAGATCCAACCAGTCCATTCTAAAAGAGATCAGTCCTGGGTGTTCTTTGGAAGGACTGATGCTAAAGCTGAAATGCCAATACTTTGGCCACCTGATGTGAACAGCTGACTCATTGGAAAAGACCTTGATGCTGGGAGGGATTGGGGGGCAGGAGGAGAAGGGGCTGACAGAAGATGAGATGGTTGGATGGCATCACCAACTCAATGGACAGGAGTTTGAGCAAGCTCTGGGTGTTGGTGATGGACAGGGAAGCCTGGCGTGCTGTGATTCATGGGGTCTCGAAGAGTCAGACACGACTGAGAGACTGAACTGACTGACTGACAATTCTTATAAAAATATCCTGTAATCTTTGAAAAGATAATTTTCAGTTAAAGTGGAGTTTTTCAACTGGAGGTTTACCAGAATCTCCCATGGTATTTTTTCAAACTATTAGTTTCCCTATTAGTTTTACTCCATAGGAAATTTCGATATATCTAGACATCACTTTGTCAATAAAGATCTGTATAGCCAAAGCACCAATAAAGGTCCATATAGCCAAAGCTATAGTTTCGCCAGTAGTCATGAAAGGATGTGAGAGTTGGACCATAAAGAAAGCTGAACACCAAAGAACTGATGCTTTCAAACTGTGGTGCTGGAGAATACTCTTGAGAGTCCCTTGGACCACAAAGAGATCCAACCAATTAGTCCTAAAGGAAATCAACCCTGAATATTCATTGGAAGGATGGATGCAGGAAACTGAAGCTTCAATACTTTGACCACCTGATGTGAAGATCCGACTCTTTGGGAAAGACCCTGATGCTGTAAAGATTGAAAGAGGGTAGAAGGAAAAGGAAATGGCATAGGCTGAGATGGTTGAGCAGCATCACTGGTGGACATGAGCTTGAGCAAAGTTCGGGATATGGTGAGGGACAGGGAAGCCTGGCATGCTGTAATCCATGAGTTCACAAAGAGTTGAACACAACTCAGCGACTGAACAACAAAGGTGAACCTTCAGTAGAGTGTCCATATTATTGATGAGTCAGTTTTAAGAGTGAGTTTTGTTAGTCATACATAATACCAAGAAAAAAGGCAAAGCAAAGAGTGCCTTGGGTAAACAAGGACATGTGTTGCATATCTTTAAGTCCTTCTCCAGTTCTAGGGAAGTGGTTCTCAACCTTGCCTATATATTCATTTGTAAAAATGCTTCATGCAAATATCAATCCCTGCTCCTTATCTAGGATGTTGAAAATACACCTTGGAGGGGAACACAGAGAACCTTCCAGCAAAGAAAAAAGACAGTGACTCCTACAACACAGTCACTTGCTTCACAAGCAACCCAACCTGAGGGGTTCAGGACAAGAATGTCAACAGCATAGATGCATGATGCATGAGTCCAGGAAGAGGAAGACACCCATCTTCAAAGATCGTGAGGAGTTGGAAAATCCTCCCTTTGAAACATCAGAAAATTGTATTTAGCAAATTGAGCATAGTGATTTTTTCTTTTTGCCTTCTCCTACCTCCCACTTCCTAACCTCCCATTGAATTGGTTTGAACCACTTTATCAAGGGCAATAATCTATCCAGAAATTTCTAGTATTTCTTTGTTTTTTAGTCCATCTTAGATTGACATATGGTTTGAATAAATGTCAATTTTGAGTTCAGGAAATACATCAATTATTAGCACTTATATTTTCCATGTAACATAACTATTTTTGTACTGTCTTAGCTTCTCTAGTCCACACTTAATTCCTTGATATTAGAATTAAACCTTATTCCTCATGATATACTACCTCCATGTCTGACAGCTGCTTCACTTTATGAGTTTTTAATATACTTTTTTTGAGTTAAAATTTAATACATACACATGAAATTAAGGACAGAGAACTTAACAGATACTGCATTCTCATGTCTCCCTTCCAAACTGTTAGGTTTTTGCTGTACTTTATGTGCAAAGTGAAAATTTCCAACTACTTCAGTTCAGTTCAGTCGCTCAGTCATGTCTGACTCTTTGCAACCCCAAGGACTGCAGCACTCCAGGCTTCCCTGTCCATCATCAACTCCTGAAGTCTACTTAAACTCATGTCCATCACATCTGTGATGCCATCTGACCATCTGATCCTTTGTCATCCCCTTCTCCTCACACCTTCAATCTTCCCCAGCATCGGAGTCTTTTCCAATGAGTTGGTTCTTCGTATCTGGTAGCCAAAATATTGGAGTTTCAATTTCAGCATGAAGCTTCCAATGAATATTCAGGACTGATTTCCTTTAGGACTGACTGGTTGGATCTCTTTGCAGTCCAAGGGACTCTCAAGAGTCTTCTCCAACACCACAGTTCAAAAGCATCAATTCTTTGGTGCTCAGCTTTCTTTATAGTCCAACTACTTATTGGATACTGTTTACTGAGAAGGTGTCATGTAGCAGGCACTGCACCTCCAGAGATGATTGTATGTTCATCACCCAAGAAAAATGGGAATAATTGATGAAGATCCAGCTGATTGAAAAAGGAATGAAGTAGTAGAACTTCTGTGGCTAGGGAAAGCTTATGAAATGTAAGAAATTTTTTCTTTCTTTATAATCATAGAAATCTGGAAAAATCTAAAATACACAATAATAATTTATGTAATAGAAAAGTCTATAGTCAGTAAAATATATTAATTCATTTAATAAATATTTCCTGAAAGTCTCCATATATACATATTCAAAAAATTATTAGATAATAAAGCAGACTACATTCTATAAATGGTATACTTAAATTATATAATACATATATATATATGCATATGTGTGTACTTATATATAATTTAGAAAGATGAAGTCTAAAACTTTGTACAGTGGGTATGACATCTGGGTTGAAAGTGTCAGTGTTAGTTGTTTAGTCCTGTCCAACTTTTTGTGACCCCATGGACTGCAGCCCACCATGCTCCTCTTTCCATGAAATACTCCAGGCAAGAATACTGGGGTCAGTAGCCATTCCCTCTTCCAGGGGATCTTCCCAAGCCAGAGATTGAACCCAGGTCTCCTACACTGCAGGCAGATTCTTTACCATCTGAGCCACCAGGGAAGCCCTTTTTTCCTTTGGTTTGCATATTTTTTTATTTAATAATGAAAAGTAGCATTGGGCCTGTTGTTAATAGTTCATAAACTGTAATAGCTGCATATGAGAAAGTATGTTCTAGATATCAAGTGAATATGAAATTTAAGATGGTACAGGTTTTATTTTATTCTAAAATTAATGACTTATGAACTCCATTTTGAAATAAGCATAGAATCTTTATATTAAAGAAAATTCCCTTGAAGGAAACTCACATATAACTGCTAAGAATTGGAAGGTGCTAGCATATTCAAAAGCAGAGACATTACTTTGCCGACTAAGGTCCGTCTAGTCAAGGCTATGGTTTTTCCACTAGTCATGTATGGATGTGAGAGTTGGACTGTAAAGAAGGCTGAGCACCGAAGAATTGATGCTTTTGAACTGTGGTGTTGGAGAAGACTCTCTTGAGAGTTCCTTGGACTGCAAGGAGATCCAACCAGTCCATTCTGAAGGAGATCAGCCATGGGTGTCCTTTGGAAGGGATGATGCTAAAGCTGAAACTCCAGTACTTTGGCCACCTCATGCGAAGAGTTGACTCACTGGAAAAGACTTTGATGCTGGGAGGGATTGGGGGCAGGAGGAGAAGGGGACACCAGAGGATGAGGTGGCTGGATGGCATCACTGACTCGATGGCTGTGAGTCTGAGTGAACTCCGGGAGTTGGTGATGGACAGGGAGGCCTGGCGTGCTTCAGTTCATGGGGTCGCAAACAGTCAGACACGGCTGAGTGACTGAACTGAACTGAACTATGTACATATATATTTCTTCCTTATTGATTCTAAGCAAGTCAGAAAAAGATATATAAGAAAAATATGTAGATTAAAATACAGCATTGCCAGGGTTTCCATGGTGGCTCAGTGGTAAAGAATCTGCCTGTCAGTGCAGGAGAACCAGCTTCTCTCTCTGATCCATGAAGATCCTAATTATTGAGCCTGTGTTCTAGAGCACAGGAAAGCAACTACTGAGCTGCAACGACTAAAGCCCACATGCCCTAAAGCCTGTGCTCCACAACAAAAGAAACTACCACAATGATAAACCTGCACACCACAGTGAAAAACCCATGCACCCCAACAAAGAGTAACTCCCACTCACCACAACTAGTGAAAAGCCCATGCAACAAGAGACTTCACCATAAATAAATAAATAAAATCATATATATAGCATTGCCTTCACCATCCGAAGTACAAGGTCTCCCTGTTCAAGCTGGATTAGAAAAGTTCAATTAACTCAGAGTCAGAATCATAATCTTATTTCTTCTCCAAGTCTAGATTTTGGAAAGTGCCTAGGACAGTGGGTTCTTCAGAAAGCTCATCTGTAGCCAGACACATAGAGGATCACAATCGGCTTCCCACCCTTGAAGAGCAAAAGAGCCTAAGTAAGATAGGCAGGGCTCCACATCTGCTTCAGGTGATCCAATAGACTGCTATTTCACCCATCAGAAAAGCCATTTTTCCTCCCATCCTCCCATGAGGATGTGCCGGGGTCCAGCCCTGGTGGATCCAGGGTGATTCGAAGGGGAGACGGATAGGCAAGGAAAAAACTTATTTATTTAGAAATATAAGATTTAGGAAATAATAGTATAGAGAGAAAATTAAGATGGAGAAAAGAGGCTGAATAACTTGGTTTACGGGGAAAACCAATAAAACCTCGAGACTAGAGGTTTGCAGCATCTACGTTGGGCCACCAGTGTCCATTTGAATATCGGAGAGTGCCCCGCCCTGGGTGCTCTCTCTTAGGGATCTTAGCAGCAGGGACAAGTAAGTAGACATGGCGAGCCTCCACGCCCCAGATGGGAATTCAGCCTGAAAACAGAGTAAAGAGGAGACACGAGGCAAGCCCCGCATTGGTGCAAGACTCCAAAAACTATTTTTCAAAATCAGCTCATATACCCCAAGTTGTGCATAACGGAATATGCCGAGTTATGCAGGGGCGGCAGTCCTGACACTCATTGAGATCAGGCTTTCTTTTTGCATACCCTCCCATATACAAAGGGTCTCAAGTGGTTTACATTATCTTCTGGCCAAGAGGCCTGTTAACATNGTGACCTTGTCACGGGTGGGATTCCTCACGCTGGCTTCCGGCAAGGATGCAGAGGCAGGAAAAATCATAACACTCAAAAAAATGCTCCCTTCTTGGGAGATAAATTGGGAATCTCCACATCCAGGCAAGGTTGAGATGCAAATGGCTTGACCCTAAGAGTATTGAGCCCATTTCTTCCTTCACGAGTCCCTGTGATATCCTTCAGATCTATGATGGGGATTCAAAGAAATGGTCATGTACCTTCTCACAAACTCACTACCCAGTTGGAGGAAGACTGTGAAGCTGGTGAAATAATGTTCAGTAACAGAAAACTAGCAAATTACAAGGTTATGTATTAAATTGTATATTACCAACTATAGGTATGGAAAAGAAAGTCAATGAGAATTGAAGTAGTCAAGAAAGGTGAAAGGAGAAATAAAATCTGAGTTTCATTACATTTTTCTCAATTAATCGAACTGAGTCTTAATGAATACATACAATTGAGTATACATGGAAAAGAGAATACTTTTTGGACAAAAGAGATAACAGTAACATTGCAATCAGAAGGTCATAGCATGCTGTGTAATGTTACAGTGACATGTAAGAATAAGGGATGGTGTCAAAGCTGTAGCTTTTCGTGGTCTCTATTAAGTGACTCAGAGTTGTAAAATATTTTTCAGAATGTATCCTCTAATTTTCATGGACTTCTTAGATTTTCTATTTTTAAGTATATGAGATTTCCTAATGTAAATTTCTGTATTATATTTCTGTTGTTATCTCAGACTCTGTATCCAGTATACAAAATGATAGTTCTCTAACAGTCTGAACTGTAGAATGACAGACTTAGGATGGAACTAACTTGTAGCTCCCAGCATAATAACTTATTTTTATTAACTTTTTATTCATATTCTGAGACCTAAGTGATTCTAGAAACATAGTACTGCTATAGTAAACACTAAAATAGAAATGAGGAACAACAGGTAATTTTAAAATTTTAAGTAATAGGACCTGAGAAATGTGTAACAGAAAGGAAGAAGAGGATCAGACATTGCAGGTAAGGTGAGAAGTTAATTTCAAACTCTTAAAATTAATTTAAAAAATACATCTAAGATTCTGAGACAAGTATGATAAGAAGTAAAATTATTTGGCACAACTCCTTTCTTATAGGTTTTGCAAAACAAAAGACATGGAACTGGCTTTGGGATAATGAGAGTCCCCTTGATATCATACTGTTTATTTTTTATAATAGAGCAGTCTAAAAATTCTCACATTCATGATCAACAGATGAGCACAGAATAAATTAAATACGAAGTTTAACCTGACAATGATAGAAAGAAAATGCCCCTTTTGGAATACTTTATAAAGGGTTTGGTTATGAGTTTTATAAAGATGTGGATGTTTATAATTTTTTAATTTCAGGAGGGTTTTGCATGTTTTTTCCTTGTGATACGAACTTTTAAGATCTACTTTCTTAGCAACTTTCAATATATAATACAGTATTATTAACTAAAATCACTTGTGTATATTACATCCCTAGGATATATTTTATAACTGAGTTTCTACCTTTTGATCATTTCCACCTATTCCCTTCACCCCTCACCTCTTTTTAAATTCCTCATATGAGTAAGATCATATAGCATTTGTCTTTCTCTCTACGACTTTCACTTTGAATAATGTCCTTGAGATCCTTTCATACTGTTGTAAATGGCAATATTTTCTTCTTTTTATGGTTGAATAATATCCCATTATGTGTATGCCTTTTTTATTTTTTTAAATCTAAAAAGGCTATATATTAATATTTAAACATATAGCAAAAAAACATACAGATTATGATATATTATAAATAGCATTCAACTGCAGCATCTCTCACACTTCCACTGAATAAAGTTTTAATGGCATCATTCTTAACTCTTCTTGTACATTTAATTCCCAAAAGTATAACCAGCTAGAAGTGTCTAGACACACACATAGTGACTGAAGGCCTCAGGTTCCAAAGTCAAACTGACTCAAAACCCCAGCCCTAATTCCTACTACAATACAATACAGCACAAGTGGTCTCACCCAACGAAGTCCCTATGTCCTCATCTGTGACATGGTGAATAATGGTTTCTATCCCACATATGAGTCATGACAATAAAATGAATAAAGCACAAGTTGTGTATTTTAGCAATCATATGTGTCAGATATCATTGTGATTACTATAATTTTTTGCTGCATTCCTATCCTCCTTAGAAGTTCAGAAGTACAAGTTAGGTATAGATCTTTGACACACATAGGCTTTTGAGACAGCATGGACAAGAGAAACTCATGTAATGTGCCTTAAAGTTTATCCAAGCCAAGCCTGGACAATCTCAAAGAAAATACTTTCAACCTCTTTAACTCTTCATACTTCTACTATCTAGAGAAATAACAAACATATTTTCCTGAATCCAAGAGCTTCCCAATAGTTATAATTCTTTTCTTGCTGTTGTTCAGTCACTAAGTCACGTCTGTCTCTTTACTACCCCCAGGACTGCAGCATGCTTCCCCGTCCTTCATTATCTCTTGAAGTGTGCTCTAATTCAGCTCCATTCAGTCAGTGATGCTATCTAACCATCTCTTTCTTTGTCGTCCCCTTCTCCTTTTGCTGTCAGTCTTTCTCAGCATCAGGGGCTTTTCCAGTGAGTTGGCTCTTCACATCAAGTGGCCAAAGTACCAGAGCTTCAGCTTTAGAAAGTCTTTTCAATGTTCATTTCCTTTAGGATTTCTTTTAAGATGCTAATGCTCATTTCTTCCAGGTTCATTTCCTTTAGGATTGACTGATTTGATGTCCTTGCAATCAAGGAGACTTTCAAAATCTTCTACAGCACGACAAATCAGTTCTTCAGTGCTCAGCCTTCTTTATGGTCCAGCTCCCACATCCATATGTAACTACTGGAAAAATCATATCTTTGACTATACGCACTTTTGTCAGTAAAATGAGGTCTCTTCTTTTGAATACGCTGTCTAGGTCTGTCAAAGTTTTCCTTCCAAGGAGCAAGCACCTTTCATTTCAGGGCTGCAGTAACCATCTGCAACAATTTGGTAGCCCAAGAAAATAAAATATGTCACTGTTTCCACTTTTTCCCTTTCTATTTGCCATGAAGTGATGGGACTAGATGCCATGAATTTAGTTTTTTGAATGTTGAGATTCAAGTCAGCTTTTTCAATCTCCTCCTTCACCATCAGCAAGAGGTTCTTCAGTTCCTCTTCACTTTCTGTATCATCTGCATATCTCAGTCTGTTGATACTTCTCCTGGCGATTCTGATTCCAGTCTATGATTCATCCAGCCCTGCCTTCATTTTGCATAATGTACTCCACACGGAAGTTAAATAAGCAGGGTGAGAGTATACAGCCTTGTCATTCTCATTTCCCAACATTGAACCAGATAGATGTCCAGTTCTGTTGCTTCTCGACCTGCATACAGGTTTTGCAGGAGACAGGTAAGGTGGTCTGGTATTCCCATTTCTTTAAGAATTTTCCACCATTTATGATCCACACAGTCAAATGCTTTAGAGTGAATGAAACAGGAGTAGATGTTTTTCTGGAATTCCCTTGCTTTCTCCATGATCCAACAAATATTGGCAACTTGATCGCCAGTTCCTCTGCTCCATCAAAACTCAACTTGAATACCTGGAAGTACTCAGTTCACCTACTGCTGAAGTCCAACTTGAAGGATTTGAGCATAACCTTGGTAGCATGTGAAATGAACGCATGTATAGTAGTAGGTTGAATGTTTTTTGGTATTGCTCTTCTTTGCAACTGGAATGATAATTGACCTTCTCCAGTCCTGTGGCCACTGCTGAATTTTCCAAATTTGCTGAAATATTGAGTGCAGCACTTTAACAGGATCAACTTTGAGGGTTGTAAATAGCTCAACTGGAATTCCATCTCCTCCTCTAGCTTTGTTTGTAGCAACATTCCATAAGGCCCACTTAACTTCACACTCCAAGATGTCTGGCTCTTACCACAGCATCGTGGTTATCTGGGGGCATTAAGACCTTTCTTGTATAGTTGTCCTGTGTATTCTTGCCAACTCTTCCTAATATCTTCTGCTTCTGTTAAGTCCTTACCTTTTCTGTCCTTTATTGTGCCCATCTTTAAATGAAATATGTCCCTGATATCTGCAATTTTCTTAAAGAAATCTCTAGCTTTTCCCATTCTAATTGTTTTCCTCTATTTCTTTGCATGACTCACTTAAAAAGGTCTTCTTATTTCCCCTTGCTATTCTCTGGAACTCTACATTCAGTTGAGTATATCTTTCCCTTTCTCCTTTGTCTTTTGCTTCTTTTCTTTCCTCAGTGATTTGTAAAGCCTCCTCAGACAACCATTTTGCCGTCTTGCATTTCTTTTTTGGGGGGACTGTTTTGGTCATTGCCTCATGCACAATGTTATAAACTTTCCTCCACAGTCCTTCAGACACTCTGTCTACCAAATATAATCCCTTGAATCTATTTGTCACCTCCACTGCATAATCATAAGGGATTTGATTTAGGTCGTACTTGAATGGCCAGTGGTTTTCCCTATTTTCTTCAATTTAAGCCTGAATTAGGCAATAAGGAACTCAGGCTCTGAGCCACAGTCACCTCCAGGTCTTGTTTTCACTGACTGTATAGAGCTTCTCCATCTTTGGCTGCAAAGAATATAATCAATCTGATTTTGATATTGATCATCTGGTGATGTCTCTTGTGTTTTTGGAAAGGGATGTTTGCTATGACCAGAATATTCTCTTGATGAAATTCTTTTGCCCTGCTTTTTAGCCTTTCCTCTACTGAATTTTTTACTCCAAGGCCAAACTTGCCTGTTCTTCTGGGTATCTCTTAAATTCCTGCTTTTACATCCAGTCCCCTCTGATGAAAAGGACATCTTTTTTTTGCTTGTTTGTTTAGTTCTAGAAGGTGTTGAAGCTCTTCATAGAACCGGTCCACTACAATTTACTTGGCATTAGTAGTTGGGACATAGGTGTGGATTACTGTGATGTTGAAGATTTACCATGAAAGCAAATCAAGATTATTCTGTCATTTTTGAGACTGCACCAAATACTCCATCTTGAGTGGCCCTGCATGACATGACTCATAGCCTCATTCAGTTATGCAAAGCCCTTTGCCACAAAAAGGTTGTGATCTATGAAGGGAATCTGCTGCTGCTAAGTCGCTTCAGTTGTGTCCAACTCTGTGTGACCGCATAGACAGCAGCCCACCAGGCTCCCCAGTCCCTGGGATTCTCCAGGAAAGAACATTGGAGTGGATTGCCATTTCCTTCTCCAATGCATGAAAGTGAAAAGTGAAAATGAAGGGGATCTAACTACTGTTAATAGTAACATGAAGCTAAAACTAGGAATCACTTATAGTTCTTTACCACACTGAAAATGCCTATTAACAATGTTAATTTTGGTAAGTAGTTTTATGGAAGTTAAAAAAACAAACAAAAAAACTGTTGAACTGATCCTAGCCACAAAAGTTTTATTGGAAACGAGGATGTGGATTAAATCTTCAACCACCTTTACTATTGTAAAGGCATTTGGGCATGATGGCAATAACATGTGAATGCAAGGACCAGCTAAGGAATATTCTTCTGTCTGTGGTTCTCTAGAGATCTCACACACGATAAGCTGAGGGGGTTACCCAAGGTATTTGAAGAGTCAATATGAGATATGAACTCCAGAATCTTTCCTTTCAGGATTAGTGATCTATCAGATCCATTAGTAGGCCATGAACAAATGCATTATCAGAAATATGCACTGTTAAGAATGTTTCTGTCTACTCCAGAGACCCTATCAAACAAATGGATCCTCCTGTAGGGCATGAAAAAGCCTCTACCTTCTTTCTCTTCTCAGATAATACCCAACAGGGAACTGTATGCAGTGAAAGCTCAACAAACACTTCTGAATAAGTAAGTCCCACAGGGCAAGCCCATTCCTGAGGGGAGTAAATGCGTAAGAAGACAAGTTATAAGCTTTGTATTTTTGACATATAGTTTTTTCTGACTCTTTGAAGGAGTCTATTTCAAAAAAATGATACTGATAAATGTGAAACCATTTGAAACATGAACTAATTACTTCATATAATGTTCCTTAGATTCCAGGAAGCATTAATATCCCTTCATGTTGAAACAATGAAACAGCTACATACAGTTGGCTGGCCTTAGTGGGTAAGGATTAAGAAACAGGAACACCCAAAGTAAACTCTGTGATTTGAACCACTCAGCTGCGCTGTCACTGTTTCCAAAGCCTTGAAGGAAATCTTAGCCAATTAATAAATAAGCAACTCCAGTGCTCGAGGAGGTGGGGGGGGGCACCAGGTGCCTTGTACTGTACACCACAAGACAGCTTCACATTCCTGCAGTGACACCTCGAGGACAGGGAATCACAAGCCTCACTTTTCCCAAATGATTGGAGTTCAAGTAAATATCACAGTGGGTGGCTCATAGTTTGGTGCCCCAGCTGGACACAATTCAAAGCAGGACTAGGTCCTTATATTCTCAGAAAATCCTTCCTTTGGCTGGCTTAAGCTTCCTATTTAATTAGTAAACAAAGCCAGCTGAAGCATGATCCTGCTGCTGCTGCTGCTTCTGCTGCTGCTAAGTCACTTCAGTCATGTCCGACTCTGTGCGACCCCATAGACAGCAGCCCACCAGGCTCCACCATCCCTGGGATCCTCCAAACAAGAATACTGGAGTGGGTTGCCATTTCCTTCTCCAATGCATGAAAGTGGAAAGTGAAAGTCAAGTCACTCAGTCGTGTCTAACTCTTAGCATCCCCATGAACTGCAGCCAACCAGGCTCCTCCATCCATAGGATTTTCCAGGCAAGAGTACTGGAGTGGGGTGCCATTGCCTTCTTTGGAAGCATGATCCTACTCTGAACCTAAAGGAAGCATCATTGTTCTAAGGCCATGCTAGCAGCATTTTCCATTTATGCAAGTTCATGCATTCATCTTCCATCATTGGTACAACAAACATTTCTGAGTTCCAGGCACTATCCTAAGCACTAGGACAGAAAACAGGAGAAAGAAAACAAGAAAAACAAAATCCCTTTGTAGTGTGGAGCTACATAGTCTAGGGGAAGACAGGTACTAAACAGATACATAAGCATAAAGCCAAGAAGGAAAAAGAACCAGGAAGAAAATTAAAGCTTTGTTATATAGAGTCTGGGAAGGACTCTCTGAGGAAGAGACCTGAATGAAGTGAGAGAGACAACTATTGCGAGCAATTTAATATCTAGTCTTTCTCATTCTTTTTGATGTATATAAATATAATTTTTTCTGCAGAAATTGGAACAAGCCTACTTTGTGGTCAACTTACATAGTTTATTTCACTAACTCATCAATGGCTGGAATTTCGTTTCTTTCAACATATTGGGATTTATAAAAATAATTGACTAAAAACTACTAACTGTAAAATAGTTTAAATGAATTACAAAATGAAAATTTTAAGCAACTAAAATGATTAAAGGCTGGAAAACACGCTGATGGTGTATCCAAAGATCATTTTCATGTTGCCCAGTTTCCTCTTAGCCAATTACTGTGCTTCAACAAGGACACTCCTTTACTCTAATTTTGCCATCACCTTCATAATCTGTCATTGCTCAGAGAGCCTTTAAGCCACTTCAGTACACAAGTAAGTCAAGGTCTCCTATCTGTGGCATCTGGAATCAAGAAAGAACATCTAATCAGGAAATGTTATCTGACTCCTCTCCTTAAACAGACAAGTCCCTTATTGTAGCGAAATACACCTGGAATCTTCCCAGCGCTGTGGGAATTCTCACCTCTGCTTTCACACGGATTCACTCCATTACCCATCCTCTCTGCTACATCCTGCACTGCCTTTCCGTATGCCAGCTTTGAAAACTCGGAGAGGTGATCTAGACACAAGACATAAGAAGTACTGAATTTCCACAGAATGCAATCCGTTCTGTCACTTAGGACGATGGGAGGGTATGAACTACAAGACGAGTCATGGGAGCTTAGCCGCTGCCTCCTCCCTTAACAACTCAGGGCTTTTCAAAGAAGTTGGGGCTCTACTGTACCTGTGATACAAGCCCTAAGGAAGAGGGGACTTCCCATTCATCTCTTTAAGTGGACCAGCTCACTAGGCTGTCACCCCAATAGCTCCACCCCATTTCCCCATTTATTTCCTGTTTACCAGTCCTCACTACTTTATTTATTCCTTGGCCATTATTTATAGCCCCCAGCCCACCTCTATAGTTGGTTTTTTGTGCCATCTCATCTGGGCAGCCTTCAAAATTCCCTTAGTTATTTTTGACCTTAGCTTTCTAGCAGTCTGGTTTTGTTTGCCCTTTCCCCATCCATAAAAAAAAAAAAAAGCAAAACTCCATAAAATATAGCTATCTAGAGTCTTTTTGACAAAGATGGACAGCCCCAAGTTCAACTAAACATCCAAACCCTTTTGAAGCTGAAAACAAAATTATAAATAATAAACCAGCCAGAGTATAAATATTTTATTCAAATTATCTGAGAAACTATCTCTGTAGGCATGCTGAATATGAATTGTCATATTCAACTTATTTGGGTAAAAGCTTTTTTCCTTCTTTTCACAGAATGGGGAGGTGCATGAATTGTGAAACCGCTAAATTTGTTCCAAATTGGAAAGAGAGTTGGAAAAAGAAAAATAATGAGGCAGCAAGTAGATGGTAGAAGCATTGTTGTAGCAGTCTTTCTGGAAACTTGTTTCCATTGCTAAAATGAGCACACTCCTTCAATTGGTTGGCAGGATTTCGCAGAGGCAGCTTTACAAGATTACAAGGTGTCATTTGTAACTGTATTTGAAAACTAATATTATGAAAATGCACCCTGTTACTGTCCTCTAATTTGATCTTTCAAGGCAAATCTAGCACAGATGAGTAGCAACAAAACATACTGACAAAAACTGGAACAAGAGAGAGCAGATTTAGAACTTTCTGAGATGATGAAATATTACAAACTCATTCTCCAGATTATGAACTTCTGCCTTTTCCATTTTGTTCAGTTCAATGCAAAAGCAGACCTCTAAGAGAGTCCCAGTGGATGACTCAACACAATAGCATGACTAAAGCAATACACTAGTAAAGCAAATATCCCTGTGGGTATGTCCAATAAAATCCTTACTAGTGACAGCTTATTAAATGGACTTTATTTAAGTAAATAAGCTACATAAATTCCAAAGAATGCTTATTTATGCCTAATAAGTATTACTGGCCTCACTTTTTGTATGAATGAACTAAAGTCAGGAGCTGGAAACCAGTCCAGTGGTACTTGGGCTGAGTCTTCCGGTCTGGACTTGACAAGCTCACCATGGGTAACTTCTGGAGAGCTTTCAGGTGATAATGGTGCTGTAGTATCCAACATCAGGCTTCTGGACCTCAAGTTGGGGGATGATGTATAGGAGGACTGCAGAGGACAATGGACCTTTGTGCAAACAGGACCTCTATTAAGGACAAAGTCAGAGGCACAAAGGTCAAGTTAGGAGCCAGGGTCTAGAGGCCAAGAGCATTGATACCTCTGGCCTTGCTTATTGTCATGACCTGGTTTTATTGTGATCAAAAAGCAATGCTGAGGACAGTCCTTGCCTGAGGACATATTAAAAGAAGCTCTTGCCACACAGTCCATTAGTCAGTGCTTCTCTCAAAGAATGTACGTTGTTTCTCCAAAAGAATTTACAAGTTACTCTTTAAAAAATTAATATAAGCATATATGGGATGATCTGGATGACCAGGGACCAAATTTGTTTGTGTTTATGACTGCATTGGTGCCAAAAGGAACAGGTTTTTAATTGTCTCAGAACAACTGAAGAGAATGTAATATGTAAGTGATAGGAAGTCAGTCCTGAATATTCATTGGAAGGACTGATGCTGAAGCTGAAGCTCCAATACTTTGGCTTCCTGATGCTAAGAACTGACTCATTGGAAAAGACCCTGCTGCTGGGAAAGATTGAAGGCAGGAGGAGAAGGGGATGCCAGAGGATGAGATGGTTGGATGGCATCACCGACTCGATGGGCGTGAGTCTGAGCAAGCTCCAGGAGATGGTGATGGACAGGGAAGCTTGGAGTGCTGCAGTCCACGAATGCACAACTCAACAACAAGAATAAAAGTGACAGACGTCAGTACGAAGGCTAAGCAAAGTTTCTGTGGTAAAGAGAGAAAAGTAAAATTTTTAAAAAGAGAAAAAAAGAAAGAAAACTTGTCACACAGTACATAGTGATGTAGCCATACCAACATCAGAAGAACCGTAATAGTTTATACCTGGTTAATACTGAAACCTTTGGAATAAGAGCTAATTTAAGGTTTATTGTACAATTAAGTCACTCATGAATGCCACATTTTTCAGGTCCTCTATAATACATGGTAAAATTAAGCAAAAAAGAGGACATTTTGGTAAATGTGAAGAACTACCTAACATAGGACAGACACACAGCCTGACTTCAAGAAGAACTAGCTCCAGAAACTAGAAAATTGCTCATAACTCTGACAGCAACCTCTCTCTCCCAGGTCTCTGCTCTGACCACTGACTCTTTCTCTGCCCTCTCCACTCCTTCACCGTTCTCTTCTCTGCTCACAGCCTGCAATGCAAAATATGACTGTCTATAGCTATCCAGCTTGAGTTAACAGGTCCATAAGAGGAATGTGTTCCTCAACCCTTGATCTAAGTTTCTAGTGAATGGACTAGGTCAACGTGAGTCAAATTCTCACACCAAAATCAAGCAAGCAAAGGCTAAGGGCAGAGTTACTATTTTATACACAAACAACTGCTGAGAGCCACACACCTACCATAAATTAAGAGGGGGCAGTTAAGAAAGTCGCTGAAAAATGGACCCATCTCTCCAAAAATGTTTGCAGTAAATGAAACATAGGGGTTGTGGATTTTTGGGCAGTTCACAAAGACCAAAAAAAAATAAAAGCTTTGTATCTACAAAATCTTGAAAACACTGCTTTCTTATAAGAGGATTGCAATAGATTCTTAACCAGTTTTCATTTTTTAAAAGGTTAAGTATGACTACTCATCAACTATATTCCTCTCTTCCTCTAAAGTTTCCAAACCTTGTAAGGTCACCAAGACAGATGGGTCATGGTGGAGATTTCTGACAAAATGTGGTCCACTGGAGGAGGGAATATCAAACCATTTCANGATTCTTAACCAGTTTTCATTTTTTAAAAGGTTAAGTATGACTACTCATCAACTATATTCCTCTCTTCCTCTAAAGTTTCCAAACCTTGTAAGGTCACCAAGACAGATGGGTCATGGTGGAGATTTCTGACAAAATGTGGTCCACTGGAGGAGGGAATATCAAACCATTTCAGTATTCTTGCTTTGAGAACCCTATGGGTAGTATGAAAAGGCAAAAAGATATGACACTGAAAGATGAACTCCCTAGGCCAGTAGGTGTCCAAAATGCTACTGGAGAAGAGCAGAGAAATATCTCCAGAAAGAAGGAAGAGGCTGAGCCAAAGTGAAAACAGTTGTGGATGTATCTGGTGGTGGAAGTAAGGTCCAATGGTGCAAAGAACAATATTGCATAGGAAACTGGAATGTTAGGTCCATGAATCAAGGCAAATTGGAAGTGGTCAAACAGGAGATGACAAGAGTGAACATTGACATTTTTAAGAATCAGTGAACTAAAATGGACTGGAATGGACGAATTTAATTCAGAAGACCATTATATCTACTACTGTGGGCAAGAATCCTTTAGAAGAAATGGGGTAGCCCTCATAGTCAACAAAAGAGTTCAAAATGCAGTACTTGGGTGCAATCTCAAAAATGACAGAATGATCTCTGTTCGTTTCCAAACTAACCATTCAGTTTCAGAGTAATCCAAGTCTATGTCCCAACCACTAATGCCAAAGAAACTGAAGTTGAACGGTTCTATGAAGACCTACAAGACCTTCTAGAACTAATACCAAAAAAAAGAAGAATACCAAAAGAAGTCTTTTTCATCATATGGGTTTGAAATGCAAAAGTAGGAAGTCAAGAGATACCAAGAGTAACAAGCAAAATTTGCCTTGGAGTACAAAATGAGCAAGGCAAAGCCTAACAGAGTTTTGCCAAGAGAATGCACTGGTCATAAAAAATACCCTTTTCCAATAGCACAAGAGAAGACTCTACACATGGACATCACCAGATTGTTGACACCAAAATCAGATTGATTATATTCTTTACAGCCAAAGATGGAGAAGCTCTATACAGTCAGCAAAAACAAGACCGGGAGCTGACTGTAACTCAGATCATGAACTCCTTATTGCCAAATTCACACTTAAGTGTGAAGAAAGTAGGGAAAACCTCTACACTGTTCAGTTATGACCTAAATCAAATTCCTTATGATAATACAGTGGAAGTGCCAAATAGATTCAAGGGATTAGATATGATAGACAGATTATCTGAAGAANTACAGTCAGCAAAAACAAGACCGGGAGCTGACTGTAACTCAGATCATGAACTCCTTATTGCCAAATTCACACTTAAGTGTGAAGAAAGTAGGGAAAACCTCTACACTGTTCAGTTATGACCTAAATCAAATTCCTTATGATAATACAGTGGAAGTGCCAAATAGATTCAAGGGATTAGATATGATAGACAGATTATCTGAAGAACTATGGACAAAGGTTCATGAAATTGAAGAGGAGGCAGTGATCAAGACCATCCCCAAGAAGAAGAAATGCAAAACAGCAAAAGAGTTGTCTGAAGAGCCCTTACAAATAGCTGAGAAAAGAAGCGAAAGGCAAAGGAGAAAAGGAAAGATATACCCATCTGAATACAAAGTTCCAAAGAATAGCAAGGAGAGATAAGAAAGCCTTCCTAAGTGATTAATGCAACGAAATAAAGGAAAACAACAGAACAGGAAGACTAGAGATCTCTTTAAGAAAATTAGAGATACCAAGGGAATATTTCATGCAAAAGTGGGCATAACAAAGGACAGAAATGGTACGGACTTAACAGAAGCAGAAGATAAGCAAGAAAACAGAGAAGTATACAAAAAGATCTTCATGACCCAGATAACCACGATGATGTGATCACTCACCTAGAGCCAGACATCCTGGAATGGGAAGTTAAGTGGGCCTTAGGAAGCATGCTGCTGCTACTGCTGCTAAGTCGTTTCAGTTGTGTCCGACTCTATGCGACCCCATAGACAGCAGCCCATCAGGCTTCCTAACCCTGGGATTCTCCAGGCAAGAATACTGGAGTGGGTTGCCATTTCCTTCTCCAATGCATGAAAGTGAAAAGTGAAAGTGAAGTCGCTCAATCGTGTCAGACTCTTACCGATCCCAGGGACTTCAACCCACCAGGCTCCTCCAACCATGAGATTCTCCAGCCAAGAGTACTGGAGTGGGCTGCCATTGCCTTCTCCTTAGGAAGCATGACTACAAACAAAGTTAGTGGAGGTGATGGAATTCCAGTTGAGCTATCTAAAATCCTAAAAGATGATGCTCTGAAAGTGATGCATTCAATATGATACCAAATTTGGAAAACTCAGCAGTGCAGAAGTGGAAAAGGTCAGTTTTCATTCCAATTCCAAAGAAAGGCAGTGCCAAAGAGTGTTCAAACTACCACACAGTTACACTCATGTCACATGCTATCAAAGTAATATTCAAATTTCTCCAAGCTAGACTTCAACAATATGTGAACCAAGAACTTACAGATGTTCAAGCTGGACTTAGAAAAGGTGGAGGAACCAGAGATCAAATTGCCAACATTCGTTGGATCATAGGGAAAGCAAAGGAATTCCAGAAAATCTTCTATTACTGCTTCATTGACTACCCTAAAGGCTTTGACTGTATGGATCACAACAAACTGTGGAAAATTCTCAAAGAAATGGGGAAACCATACCACCTGACCAGTCTCCTGAGAAACCTGTATGCAGGTCAAGAGGCAACAGTTAGAACCGGACATAGAACAACAGACTGTTTCAAAATTAGGAAAGGAGTACATTAATTCTGTATATTGTCTGCTTATTTAACTGCTATGCAGAGTACACCATGTAAAATTCTGGGCTGAATGAAGCCCAAGCTGGAATCAAGATTTCCAGGATAAATATGAATAACTTCAGATATGCAGATGACAGCACTCATATGCAGAAAGTGAAGAGGATCTAAAGAGCCTTTTGTAAAGTGAAAGAAGTGAGTGAAAAAGCTGGCCTAAAATTCAACATTCAAAAAACTAAGATCATAGCATCTGGTCCCATCATTTCATGCCAAATAGATGGGAAAACATTGGAAACAGTGAGACTTTATTTTGGGGGCTCCAAAATCACTGAAGATGGTGACTGCAGCCATGAAATTAAAAGACACTTGTTCCTGGGAAGAAATGAGATGACCAACCTAGACAGCATATTGAAAAGCAGAGACATTACTTTGTTGACAAAAGTCCATATAGACAAAGCTACAATTTTTCCAGTAATCATGTATGGATGTGAGAATTGGACCATAAAGTAGGCTGAGCACTGAAGAACTGATGCTTTTGAACTGTCAGGTTGGAGAAAACTCTTGAGAGACTCTTGGACCCCAAGTTCAAACCAGTCAATCATAAAGAATATCAATCCAGAATATTCATTGGAAGGACCAATACTGAAGCTGAAGCTCCAATACTTTGTCCATCTGATGCGAAAAGTTGACTCATTGGAAAAGATTCTAATGCTGGAAAAGATTGAAGACTGAAGGAGAAGAGGGAGCAGGGGATGAAATGGTTAGATAGCATCACCAACTCAATGAACATGTATTTGAGTAAACTCTAGGAGATAGTGAAGGACAAGGAAGCTGCAGTCCATGGTGTCACAAAGAGTCAGACATGAATGAGCAACTGAACCACAACAACTTGGTAAGTAAGTTCATTTGTATCATTTTTTTAAAGATTTTACATATAAGTGATACCATAAGATATTTGTCTTTCTCTGTTTGATTTATTTCACTCAATATGACAATCTCTAGGTCCTTCTGCTGCTGCTACTGCTGCTGCTAAGTCGCTTCAGTCGTGTCCGACTCTGTGCGACTCCATAGACGGCAGCTCACCAGGCTCCCCTAACCTTGGGATTCTCAAGGCAAGAACACTGGATTGGGTTGCCATTTCCTCTCCAATCTAGGTCCTTCTATGTTTCAGCAAATGGAGCTAGTTCATCCTTTTAATGGCTAAGTAATATTCCATTGTGTAATATGTACCACATTTTCTTTATCCACTCATCTGTCAGTGAACATTTAGGTAGCTTCCATGCCTTGGCTATTGAAAACAGTGTTGCAGTGAACACTGGGGGTGCGTGTGTCTTTTTGAATTATAGATTTCTCCAAATATATGCCCAGGAATGGGATTCCTGGGTCATATGGTAGTTCTATTTTTAATTTTTTAAGGAACTCCATGCTATTTTCCATAGTGGCTACACTAATTTACATTCCTACTAAGAATGTAGGAGGGCTGTCTTTTCTCCATACTCTTCCCAATATTTATAATTTGTAGACTTTTTGAGGATGCCTATTCTGACTGGTCTGAGGTGATACTTCACTGTAGTTTCCATTTGTAATTCTTTAATAATTATTGATGTTGAGCATCTTTTCATGTGTCTATTGACCATCTGTATGTCTTCTTTGGAGAAATGTCTCTTTAGATCTTCTGCCCATTTTTGATTAGGTTGTTTGCTTTTTTATTATTGAGTTTATGAGCTGTATGCATATTTTGGAAATTAATCCCTTGTCAGTAGCATTGTTTGGAAATATTTTTTCCCATTCTGTGGGTTGTCTTTTCATTTTATTTATGGTTTCCTTTGCTTTGCAAAAGCTTGTAAGTTTGATTAGGCCTCATTTGTTTATTTTTTCTTTTATTTTTATTGTCTTGGGAGACTGACTTATGGATTCATTAGTGCAATTTATGTTGGAGAATATTTCGCCTATGTTCTCTTCTAGGAATAAGGTATCATGTCATATTGAAGTCTTTAACCCAATTTGAGTTTTTGTGTATGTCATGAGGGAGGGTTCTAACTTCATTGATTTCCATCCAGGTTTTCAATTTTCCCAATACTACTTGCTAAAGAGATTGTCTTTTCTTATTTTATATTCTTGCCTTCTTTACTGAAGATTAATTGACTAAAGTTGTGTGGGTTTATTTCTTGGCTCTCTATTCTGTTCCTTTGATCTATGTGTCTGTTTCTGTTCCAAAACCAGTGTTTGGATTACTGCACCTTTGTAGTATTGACCAAAGTCTGGGAGGATTATGCCTCTAAGCTTATTCTTTTCCCTCACGTTCGCTTTGGCAACTATGGATCTTTTGTTGTTCCCTGTAAATTTTAGGATTATTTCTTTGAGTTCTGTGAAAACGTCATGGGTAATTTGATAAAGGTAGAATTAAATCTATAGATTGCTTTGGGTAGTATAGCCATTTTAATGATATTAGTTGCTCAATTCAAAAGCATGGATTATCTTTCCATTTCTTTGGATCATATTCAATTTCCTTTATCAGTGTTTCATATTTCTCAAGTCTTTCAACTCCTTGGTTAGGTTTATTCCCAAGTAGTTTTTTTTCTTTTGGATGTAATTTTCAAAGGGATTGTTTTTGTTTTTGTTTTTGTTTTTACTTTCCCTTTCTGATATTTCATGGTTAGTGTAAAAAAATGTAACATATTTCTATATCTTAACCCTGTACCCTACTACTTTGCTGAATGTCATCCACATATAATGAAGAATGTCTTGTCTTCTAAAATATAGACATTAAATGTTGTATCATAAATGTGTTAATATTTTATGGTTTCACAGCACTAAAGAAGGAACAAAAGCTTCCTGACATCTATCCTTACTCCTCAATGACCAGGAAGGACAATGGCAAAGTCTTCTGGACCTCTAGCAAAGGGGCCCTTTAAGCTCCAGTTACAGCTGCTGCTCACGTTAATAAATCTATAACCTGAAATCCAGAGTTTTACACTTTAGCTGTGAATAGTTTGACAAATTCAAACTGAGTCAATACCCTACAGGATGAATATTTACAGTGAGAAACTATTTAATTCATTCTCAATTTCTACAACAATTATGATCAGTGAAAGTATTCTTATTAATCTCAGATTTCTTTTAGGTGAGAATAGTGGCTTGTTTATATACTAAAGACATTCTATCCTAGGATTTCCTTCTTTATAATCATTTCAGTCCAAGTTTCTGCCCTTGGGAATCTGGTAATGAGTGTTCCATGTCTACTTGACTTTTATAAATTTAGGAGATTACTTTTTTTTTTTCTGTCTTGGAATTGTCTTGTTGTATAGTTATTTGCTATTAATATTTAAGCATTCTTAACAGGCTATTCTTAATGAACAATACTTTTACAAAACACATTATTCTTTAGCCATTTTATGCATAAGGAAAATCTAAGTTGTGTATATAATCTAGAATGATGTAAAAATCTGAACCATTAGCCATCTATTAAAAGACAATATTTCTACTCTTCTTCTAAATAATGTTAGTGATTCTCAGCACACTTTATGTCCTTATAACCATTGAAGACTCCAAAAGAATTCTTTATGTGTTACACCTCTTGATATTTACCTCATTAGAAATCGAAAATGAGATATTTAAGAAATATTTACCTGTTTATTTGAGAATGAATAGTTATCCCAATGCTGTTAACATAGACATATTTAATGAAAAATAACTATCTTTTTCAGAAGAAAGAAATTTTAGTGCAAAGAGTGGCATTAATTTTTCACTTTGCAAAGTTTTTCAATGTTTGGCTTGACAGAAGACACCTGGATTTTAATATCGGTTTCTGTATTAAGTCTGTTCTAATATGTTATTTTCATTGTAGTTTATGAAGGAAATATAGCTTAATTCAGATATAGTTGGGGAAAGAAAGTGTATTTTGCTAGGCTTTCCAGATAATTGAGGGTATTCCTCCTAGATATCAAAGCAAAACTCTACAAGTGGTAGCTTCTTATAGATTTTCTGCAGTGTAAAATCTGAAATTACCTCAGTGAACTGTATGTAGTCTTATTGCATTAAAATCTTTTGGTCTATCTTGCATTCTGGACACACCTTTTAATCATTCATGATCTTGTAGTGTCATAATCGGTTATTTCAAAAATATTGGTTTCCTAAATTGTGCAGATTTTCCAAATGTTGACATTATTATACAATATCAAAGAATCACATTTCTCATCAAAAAAGACTTTAAGTATTAGGAAGCTCTTAAGCTTATAGTTGAAAATACAAGTTTTCCAATTTTCGTATCTTTGCTTGAATGCTCCAATTTTATTAACAGCAAATGCTGTCAGTTACTTTCCTTTAAGAAATGGACTTGCTTCATCCGTTTTTTGTTTTTTGTGTTTTCTTTTTGTTTGTTTGTTTGTTTAGAAAATGTCTGCCAAATACCCAAGTCAAAACAGCCTAAGTTTAAATCCAATTATTCTTTCAAATAAAAATGATGTTTTATGGGAAAAGTCGGTTGTTTAGCTCACAAACAATTGGATGCTTTTACTTCCCCAGAGACAATCATCATATTTTAATGCATCAAAAATGCTTCAAGTATTTCCTATTCTATTACATGAAATGTTAAAAACACTCAAGGGGTGAGATTTAATAAACTTCATAATTCATCAGGGATGTTGTTAGGTGAAACTGGCCTCTTTTTTAACCGTCAATGTGTGGCAAGGAAGAATGCGATGGCTGCAAGTATGGTTTGGTGCCACCGCTTTGAGTTTTTCCTGAGGAACCCCCTTTTACTCACCATTACTTTTGTCCCAAGAGTGCAAATGTCAGTACAGTGAAAAAGACAAATAAATTTGATAATGATCTTAACAACTTGACAAATTATTATTATTATTAGAATGGAGATGTGTGAAACAATGATTTTCAAACCACAATCTTCATCGTCCTGGGACTCAGAGACAGATGGCTATCGTATGGCATTTATAACATGGGTAGAGGTAAGATGTATAACAACAGCAACACAAAATGAGAGAGGGAAATACATGGCTGAAACACTTGCATTGTTTGGAAAGTGAAATAGACCAATTTAAGGTAGGCTGTAGCAAGCCAAGAATGTATATTGTCACCTCGACTATAATCATTAAAACCATAATGCGAAACTATTTAGCCAAAATGTAATAGAAGAGATAACATGCTGTATTTTTTAATTTTTGCTTATGTGGCAAAAAAAAAGTCAGAAAAGTGAAGAAAAAAGAAAAAGTCAGGAAAAAAAATGAGACAAATGGAAAATAAATCACAAAAATAATAGAAAAAGTTACCTAAAAGAAACAGGTATGTTACAATAATAATGTTAATAATGACTGAGATTCCAAGCACGGTGCTAGACACTTCACATGAATATTTCATTGTCTTCTCACCAATTCAATAGGCAAGAATTACTATCTCCATTTTATTACTAACAGGAAAACTGAGGCTTTTAGTAAGGAGCAGAGTCAGCTTTAGAATCACAGTTGCCTGACCACAAAACTCAAGTTTTTAACAATTCTGGTAGTGTGTTTCTCTTTGGGTTATAAAGAAAAACCAAGACTCTGGACAGACAAACCTACAAAGTGATGAATTTCTCTGCACAATGGGAACATGTTAATAGTATGTTCAGCTTACTATAATACAAGGAAAGCTAATGTACGTACATATATGTATATATATAGTATATACATATACACATAAAGATGTAAAACACAAGAAATATAAATGAGATACAAATAAAAACCTCCCTGGTGTTTCAAATAAAATAAAAACTTCCCTGGTGCCTCAGACAGCAAAAAATCCACGTGCAGTGCAGGAGACCTGGGTTCAATCCCTAAGTTGGGAAGATCCCCTGGAGAAGGGCATGGCAACCCACTCCAGTATCCTTGCCTGGAGAATCCCCATGGACAGAGGAGCCTGGCAGGCTACAGTCCACGGAGTTGTGTCAATCAGACACAACTTAGTGACTAAGCACACAATACAGCTTTGTATATAAAGTCCCCTTCATAGATCACCACTTTGTCATGGCAAAGAGACTTGCAAAACTCAGTGAAGCTATGACCTTGCTGTGCAGGGCCAGCAAAAACAGATGGGTCATATGAAGAGTTCTGACAAAACATGGTCCCCTGGAGAAGGAAATGGCAACCCACTCCAGTATTTTTTTCTGGAGATTTCCATGGACAGTATGAAAAAGCAAAAAGATATGACATCAGAAGATGAACTGTCCAGGTTGGAAGATATCCAATATGCTACTTGGGAAAGAGCAGAGAGCAATTACCAATAGCCCCAATAAGAACAAGACTGCACCAAAGCAGGAATGACACTCAGTTGTAGATGTATCTGGTGGTAAAATTAAAGTCCAGTGCTATAAAGAACAATATGGCATAGGAACCTGAAATTTTAGGCCCTGAATCAAGGTAAACTGGACACGGTCAAACAGGAGATGGCAAGATTGAACACTGACATCTTGGGAATCAGTGAATTAAAATGGACGGGAATGGGCGAATTTAACTCAGATGACCATTATATCTACTACTGTAGGCAGGAATTCCTTAGAAGAAATGGAATAACCCTCATAGTCAACAAAAGAGTCCACAATGCAGTTGTTGTTTCATTCTTAAGTTGTATCCAACTCTTTTGCAATCCCATGAACCATAGCCCACCAGTCTCCACTGTCCACAGGATTTTCAAGGCAAGAATATTGGAGTGGGTTGCCATTTCCACCTCCACCAAATTTGGTAGTTGGCCACAATCTCAAAAACAACAGAATAATCTCTGGTATCTTTCCAAGGCAAAGCATTCAGTATCACAGTAATCCAAGTCTATGTGCCAACTACAGAGTCAAAGAAACTGAAGTTGACTGGATCTATGAAGAACTACAACACTGCCAAGAACTAACGCCAAAAGACATCCTTTTCATCATATGAGATTGGAATGCAAATGTAGGAAGTCAAGAGATACCCAGACTGACAAGCAAGTTTGGCCTTGGAGTACAAAACGAAACAGGGAAAGGCTGACAGAGTTTTATCAAGAAAACACATTGGTCATAGCAAACACCTTTTTCCAACAACTCAAGACAGGACTCTACACATGGACAACACTAGATGGTCAATACTGAAATCAGAATGATTATGTTCTTTGCAGCCGAAGTTAGGGAAGCTCTACATAGTCAGGTGCTGTTATTTTCATTGCCTCCACCAAAGTTTGGTCTCAGATCAAACAACAGGGAAGGAACACAGCCCTGCCCATCAACAGAAAATTGGATTAAAGATAACTAAGCATGGCCCTAAGAATCGTCCTGCAGTGCAGGAGACCTGGATTCGATTCCTGGGTCAGGAAGATCCCCTGAAGAAGGAACTGGCAACCTACTCCAGTATTCTTGCCTAGAGAATCCCCATGGACAGAGGAGGCTGGCAGGCTACAGTCCACGAGGTTGCAAGAGTCGGACATGACTTACCAACTAAACCACCACCACCATCACCAAGCATGGCCCTGCCCATCAAAACAAGACCCGTTTTCCCCCACAGTCAGTCTCTCCCATCAGGAAGCTTCCACAAGCCTCTTATCCTTATCCTTCAGAGGGCAGACAGAATGAAAACCACAGTCACAGGAAACTAACCAATCTGATCATGGGGTCACAAAGAGCTGGACTCGACTGAGCGACTGAACTGATGCAGTCAGTAAAAACAAGGCCTGAACTGACGGGGGCTCAGATCATGAGCTCCTTATGGAAAGTATTAGTCATTCAGTCATGACTGACTCTCCATGACCTCTTGGACTGTAGCCCACCAGGAATTTTCCAGGCAAAAATACTGGAGTGGGTAACCATTCCTTACCCCAGGGAATCTTCCTGACCTAGGTATCAAACCTAGGTCTCCTGCATTGAAGGGGGATTCTTTGCACTCTGAGTCACCAGAGAAACCTCCTTAATTTAATTTAAAAAAAAAAAAAAGTAAAGCTTAAATTGAAGAAGGTAGGGAAAACCACTAGGTCATTCAGGTAGAACTTAAATCAGATCCCTTATGATTATACAGTGGAGGTGAAGAACAGATTAAGGGATTATATCTGGTAGACAGAGTGCCTGGAGAATTATGGACAGAAATTTGTAACATTATACAGGAGGCAGTAACCAAAACCATAACAAGAAAAAGAAATGGAAGAAGATGAAGTGTTTATCTGAGGAGACTTAATAAATGGCTAAGAAGAGAAGCCAAATGCAAAGGCAAAAGGGAAAGACATACCCAACTGAAAGCAGAGTTCCAGAGAATAGCAAGGAGAGATAAGAAGGCTTTCTTAAATGAACAATGCAAAGAAATCGAGAAAAACAACTGAATGGGAAAGACTAGAGATATCTTCATAAATTGGAGACATCAGTGGAGTATTTCATGCAAGGATGGGCACAATAAAGGACAGAAATGATAAAGACCTAACAGAAGCAGAAGAGATTAAGAAGAGGTGGAAAGAACACACAGAAGAACTATACAAGAAAGGCCTTAATGACCTGAAAAACCATACTGGTCTGATCACTCACCTAGAGGGTGGAGTCACTCATCCTGGAGTGTGGAGTCAACTGGGCCTTAGGGAGCATTACAGTGAACAAAGCTAGTAGAGGTGATGGGATTCCAGCTGAACTATTTAAAATCCCAAAAGATGATGCTATTAAAGTGCTGCACTCAATATGCCAGGAAATTTGGAAAACTTAGCAGTGGCCACAGGACTGGAAAAGATCAGTTTTCATTCCAATACCAAAGAAGGACAATGCCAAAGAATGTTCAAACTACCATACAATTTGCATTCATTTCACGTGCTAGCAAGGTTATGCTCAAAATCCTTCAGGCTAGGCTTTAGCAGTATGTGAAGAACTTCCAGATGTACAAGCTGGGTTTTGAAGAGTCAGAGGAATCAGAGATCAAATTACCAACATTTGTTGGATCATGGAGAAAACAAGGGAGTTCCAGGAAAAAAAAATTACTTATGTTTTAATGACTATGTGAAGCCTTTAATTATGTAGGTCACAACAAACTGTGGAAAACTCTTAAAGAGACAGAAGTACCATACCACATTATCTGTCTTCCTGAGAAGACATACATGTAATGCCTGAGTGGTTCAAAATCGGGAAATGAATACAATAGGCTATGTACTGTTACCCTGCTTATTTAACTTCTGTGCGTAGTACATCATGCAAAATGCCAGGCTAGGACAAATCACAAGCTGAAATCAAGATTGCTGGGAAAAAATATCAACAACCTCAGATATGCAGATGATACCACTTTAATGGCAGAAAGTGAACAGGCTCTCTTTAGAGCCTCTTGATGAGGGTGAAAGAGGAGAGTGAAAAAGCTGGCTTGAAATTCAGCATTCAAAAAGCTAAGATCATGGGATCTGGCCCCATCCCTTCATGGCAAATAGAAGGGGAAAATGTGGAAGCAGTGACAGGTTTTCCTTTGTTGGGCTCCAAAATCACTGAGTTAGTGACTGCAGCTGAAAAGCTATGACAAACCTAGGCGCATATTAACAAGCAGAGACATCACTTTGCCAACAAATGTCCATACAGTCAAAGCTATGGTTTTTCCAGTAATCATATACAGATGTGAGAGTTGGACCATAAAGAAGGCTGAGTGCCAAAGCATTGATGCTTTCAAATTGTGGTGCTGGGAAGACCCTTGAGACTCCCATGGACCGCAAGAAGATCAAACCAGTCAATCCCAAAGGAAATCAACCCTGAATATTTATTGGAAGGACTGATGCCGAAGCCAAAGTTCCAATACTTTGGCCACCTGATGTGAAGAGCTGACTCATTGGAAAAGACCTTGATGCTGGGAAAGATTGAAGGCAGGAGGAGAAGCGGATGACAGAGGACTAGATGGTTGGATGGCCTCACCGATTCAATGAACATGAATTTGAGCAAACTCCAGGAGACAGGGAAGGATGGGGAAGCCTGGCGTGCTGCAGCCATGGAGTCACAAAGTGTAGGACACAACTGAGTGACTGAACAACAACAATATAATGTATCTGTGGATATATATATCTATTGTTCCATATCTATCTCTACCTATTAGACCAGAGCCTGACATTGAAAGAACCCTTCTTTTGAAACAATTACATATATATAAATAGGATTGATCTTACTTGAATTATAATCGTTTTATAAATTAGTCTCAAGAGGTTTTAAAATCTAGTGACAGAAAACAATAAAATTAGTTCAATGTAAAACCAGTTAGTATGTATCCAGACATTAGATTTCTTGGAGTTTAGACACTTTGAGGAAAAAAACTTGAGAAAGAGGAAGAGTGGAGTTAAAGAACAGCAAGTGTGCTGTGCTAAGTTGCTTCAGTCATGTCTGACTCCTTGCGACTCTATGGACCAGACCCCAGGAAGCTCTTCTGTCCTTGAGATTCTTCAGGCAAAAATACTGGAGTGGGTTGCCCTGCCCTCCTGCAGGGGATCTTCCTGACCCAGGGATTAAACCCTCATATCTTACATCTCTTGCACTGTCAGGCAGGTTCTTTACCACTAGTGCCACCTGGGAAGCCCCAAAGAATAGCATAGATATATGTTATAATTACTGCATTGCTGTTCTTTAGGTTTAGAGGTTTGTAATGATTTCTGTATAGCTTAATTTCCTCATTACTTTATCATTTTCACTTATTTGGGTGTATATCCAGAGAATGCCATGTGCTCAGTTGTCTGCCTCTTTTCTCTGAAAGCCAGAAAGAAGACCATTCTTATTTACCCTCACCATTTGGAAAGCACAGATACCTGTGGTCAGTCAATTATACAACTGAGTGAATATATGAATATCCAGAAGCAGTTTAAATACTCCTGACTCTAAGTTCCTGAAGAAACACATCATCTTATTTCATCATTATGACCAAAGTTTCATTGGTGAAAAACGGATGAGATGAGGGAGAAAGGATGTGAGAATCAATGACACAAATAAAAATATCAAGTGATCCAAAACCTAATCATACTTCTTTATGTTTAGTTTTGGCAAATAAGAGAAATTATTTGTACCACTTCTTAAGCATCTATATCCATAGGCATAATGGAGATTCTGGCTGAAAGAATAGACAATTTAGGATTAAAATTCAGTCAAGGTGGAATATCCTAGAAAGCCATAGTCAAAGGCTGGCTGGGTGTCTTCTGACAATAAATATTCAAGCTAAAATCATTAAACAAAACATTTTATAGAGGAGACAAAAAAATTTCTGGCTTATCTAAGTTATTCTGTGCAATTCTGAGAGATTCTTTATTCTCTACAAACTGTTTAATCAATACTATTTGTTTCAATGAATATATCCTTCAAGGTCCTTGAAAAAATTCCCCAAAGCCCAGGGTGAAGAATAATTCAAATTCAGAATAAACTGAACTCTTCACACAATCTTCTAAATTTCAAATCTCTTTCCGTGTGTTACCCTTGAAGAACCATTAGCCCTTCTGTCAGTTCAAATTCCTAATGTAAGTGTTTTGAGGCTTGGACCTTGCCCAGCAGTATGCTAGATCAGCAGGGGATACACCTGAAGTACACTATTTGCAAAGCCTCCTCAGATAACCACATTGCCTTCTTGCTTTTCTTTTTCTTTGGGGTGGTTTTGTTCACCGTTTCCTGTACAATATTA
>SJYA01005444.1:0-32497 GCA_006410615.1 Neotragus moschatus
GCCGCGGGCCTGCGGGCGGCGGGGGGCGCGCGGCCCGGGCGGAGGCCTGGGCGCCGGCGCGGCGCTGCGGGTCCCGGGAGGCGGGCGGACGTGAGGCCGGTTCCCCCCCGCCGCGCGCCGGGCCGGCCGGCGGCTCGGGCGTGACTGCCCTCCCGGCGCGCTTCCAGGGTGTTTACCGGCGGCCCCGGGTCTCCCTCCTCCGGCCCCTTCTCAGGGCAGAACGGTGCCCCGGGCGTGGAATACCGGCGCCGGCAGGAGGGGCTCGCGGAGGGAGTGTTTTCCCTGTGGTCAGCAGCACCCTTGGGTGCCCCTTGGGCTTTTCTTCAGGACCTTCAGCAAGCAGAAAGCCATCTGGACAGTGTGGTGGTTTTCTTTCAGTTATCTTAGGGGCAGTTTTATATTTTCCTCCGGAAACTTTCTTTGCAAAAATCTCCTTCTTTCTTCCTTTGACACCCTCTTAAACCAACCCCCACCCCACTCTGCCCGAGTTCATGAATAACGTGTATATATTTCTTTTAGCGTTAAAAGCCTTTAACATTTCCCAGTGTTACAAAGTATTTTGTATTTACACTTAAGAGAGGTTCTAAAGACTTAGGAAAAGAGGAAAATAATTTTCTTCAGTGTTTGATATGTTGGGGGAGGGTGCTAGGTATGGGACTTTAAAAAGTATATCTTTTGACATTAACTGGATTAGGAGGGAGGCTCACCCGAGTTCAGATTATTCCCATTGAAGCAACTTAATAGTGGGATGGCTGAGGAATTTGCAGAGTAATTTATATGGCTTGCCAATTTCTCTGTTTCTAGAGTCTTGTAATAAATTTTAAAAAATAGAGCGCTTACTTAGAAGCCAACATAGCTGTTAGTTTCTTGAGGGAAATGCGTTATTAAAAACAGCTAGTGCACAGACAACTAAGGACTCCAGTGGCAGAAATAACTGAAATAGGTTAACACTTTGGTCACATGGACTTTGTGGTATCAGATGTTGCTTTATCTTTGATCTTCTGGCAGAAAGAGATTAAAACAGAACTATGTTAAAAAGAACACAATGTTTCTAAAGAAGATGTCTCAATAGATTTCCATTCACTTTTTGAAATTTACAAAGTATACCTTGCATGTGTGAGCATTTAGTGAATGTTGGTAACTACTGAATGAAGCAAAACCTTACTGTTCTTAGTGATCAACTTATTGAAATAGGAGTCCAATTTTCTCAGATAGTTGACATTATCTTTTTGAGTTGGCCTTGGAGGTTATGTATAGTTTGTTACTTAAAACATGCTTCCCTACTGTAATTCTGTCTCAAGACAATATATGCAAAGTTCCACTTTTAAGGACCATTATGAGTGTTTCATGATGCTCTAGAATGTGGCAGGGGGAGCCAGTCATTCCGTTGTGTCTATATTGCAAGTCCTTTGATAAAAGCCAGAGAACCTGCCATTAAGCTCTGCTGGTGGGGAAAAGTAGAGCCTGTTAGGAACGTTCTGGCTTTTCAATTTTGATTTGATAAGATAAAGGCAGTGCTTTCTATTTATAAGCACTTAATACTTTATAAAGTACTTCCACGTGTATTATGTGATTTGTAATCGTCACAGTTGTTCTGTGACCCTAACAAGGTACTTTGTAGGTGAGAAGGAGACTCGGAAGTTAAATGTTTTTCCAAAGTCTCTGAACTGTTAGCCTCAGTGCGCTTAAGTTGATGAACCAGGAAAACACTTTATTTCTTCTCCCTTGTGATCATGTATTTTTTTGTTGTTTAGTCGCTAAGTTGCAGTCCACTCATTTGTGACCCCATGGACTGTAGCCCGCCAGGCTCCTCTGTCCTTGGGATTTCCCAGGCAGGAATACTGGAGTAGGTTGCTATTTCCTTATCCGGGGTATCTTCCCAACCCAAGGATTGAACCTGGGTCTCATCTGAATTGGCAGGTGGTTTCTTGACCACAAAGCCACCTGGGAAGCGTGGTCATATCGTTACATGGAATCTATTGAGACAAAAACAAGATTAACTATTAGAGTTAAGAGAATATATACTTTGTCATAGGAAAGAAATACTCACAAAGTTCTTTTTCTTTCAGGGAAAATCCAGAAAGGACCTTTGACTTGGTATTGAAAGTGAAATGTCATGCCTCTGAAAATGAAGGTACGTGTGTTTTGCTAGTTCAGAAGAAATGCTTAGGATGTAGACAGGTGGAATGCGGTGGTATCAGGACAGCACTTGTATAAATATACCTTCTGTGTCTAGTGTCTCAAGTTCCGATCGGAAAGTCGAGGCTGAGTTTTAGCTCTGAGGTGGTGGGAATCAGGAATGTTATCTGTGTAGCTTAAATTTCAGGAGTGTGTAAGTGCCATGTAACTCACAACTTTGTTGATGACGTTATTGTTAGTTACGGGGATATTCTTTCATTCCTTCTTGAAAATTCAGCTCCCGTTTAAAATGCTGGTGAAAATTTTCTCACTGGTACAAGCAGGAGCCACACCAGTTCCCGTCTCAAGTTCCCCAGATGTAGACTGGGCAGCCCTCTCTGTTGGCTTTACCCCGGGAGCCAGGGGCTTTCAGAGGGCGGTAAACGGCCCTGTGGCATTGCTTGGAAGGGGCTTCGGCTGTCAGTGGCTAGATGATAATTTCCCGAGATGATGAGGACACCTTGGGATCATGACTGTTGTCAGTTTTACCCCTGCTTTTGTGTGTGTGTGTGTGTGTGTGTGTGTGTGTGTGTGTGTGTGTGCTGGGGGGAGGGCTGGTGGGTGAGAGGAGGCGCTGTCCCCTCTTGCTTGTTTTCTCTGCGTTGTGTCCCTGTGTTGTATCTTCCGTGGATATCTCCCGTGTGTGACTTCACCACCCGTGTACTTAGACCCCAGATAGCATGGTGATTCAGTGTGTGACTTTTGTCTAGACTGGTTGACCACTCTTGAGGCTGGCTGGGAAGTCTCTCCACGCTCTCAGCTCCCCACACTGGCCGGCAATTACATGCTCCTAAGCAGTTTGGAGTCGCGCACCTTAAAATAGAGGCGCCCAACCCAGCTGCGGTGAGGTGGGCAGGGCTAATTTTAGGTAGGAAGGCAGGCCTGTTCCTGGCTCCAGCAGCCCTGCCTGCCCCACTCAGGCCTGTTTGAGCCACAGCTGTGGTCAGTTTGTCCCCCAGGCGAGGAGAGAGCCTAGGTTGTCCGTGAGCTTTCTCCGGTTGAAGAGGGTATCTTTCGTTCTCCTGCGTGTATTAGTCTGCTTACGTTCTTTCCGGGTCCAGATACGTTCTCTTTGAAGATTCCAATGGATACGTTATTTTTTTTTTTCAGCTCCAATTTAAATGTATTCTGTAGTGTATTTATGATAGGAATAAATCTTCACAATATCTACCGTAACATCAGCTAAGGTGTGTGACATAATGCTGACCTGACATGTTTGCAGAACAGGTTGAATTCCTTTGGGCAGTGGGGGTTTCTCTGCCGTTTTGAATGCAGGCTGATTCCTGATGAAAGGGTGGGCCTGCCTCCTGGAACACCAGCTCCATGCCTGTGATGGGGGGGGGGGTCCTGAGTGGTCTACTCCTTACCTCCTCTCTCTGCCTTTATCCGTTTTTTTTAGGAGCTAGCCTTTTCAGTAGGCACCTTCTACTTCTGCCCTTCTTTTATTACCTTCTTGCTCTTTTGGTTTCATTGTTTAAATCACTGCTCATCGGAAACATCTTTGTATTTTAACTGTTTATCTAGCACGATGAAGTTGAAAATATTATACGTGGTTAAAATAAACATGTTTGGCTTCTCTGTAGGTTGCAGTTAATCTGTCCTACCCACGTATTCCATTAAAATGGCTCACTGGCCGCACAGTCTAAAGATTTTTTTTAAAAAAGCTAAACTTGATTATGTAAAAAGCATTAACATCAGTTCTTTTTTGACTGTGACTTAAACACTGTGAGCTTGACTAATATTTTAGGGTCTAAGAGTTACCCTTTTTGTGCTCTTGAAAGTAACACTACTATATAACTAAAGTTTCATGTCAGATTGAGAGTTTGATATTTCTAAATGTTTTTAAACTAGTTTTCTGTTTTATTGATAATTATTGAAGGGCAAAATGTTCAGAAATTACTCCAGAAAGTTATTTGGATATTTTTATTTAACTGTCAGTGAGAGCCATGTATTTAGTGAGTCTCATATGGGCATCGGTTTATTTATAATAGAACACTTTTTTGCTAACATTTGCATGAACATGGATGACATTATTATGTTCTAATGGACATGTAAAACAAGTTGTGTAAATTATGATGTGTTAGGGTACAACATGAAACCAATTTAAATAATAAGGAAACTTAATATTTCATAAAAGGAAGTTTAGAAGTAGGTCACACCAGCGACCTCTGCTGTTTCTGCCTCTGGGCTTACCACCCATAGGAGTGAAGTTACTGGGAGACTGAGGTTCCTTGTGGTGGTAGCGTGGCTCTCAGATAGGTTGGAACCCTGCTTCTTGTGTGTAACTCTGGGGATGGCAGACACTGGCTTGTCATGGTCCTAATGGGGGTAGTTTCTTTCCTCAAATCCCCAGAACGTTGGGTCCCAGTGGCCCAAGTGGGCTTGGGGCTGACCAATCCTAAAGTGGCCATCGGTGGGGCTAGGGTGGAGGGTGGAGTGACAAGATCATCATGAATGGCACACTGAACAACTAGCAGGGAAGAGGAGAATGGAAACCAGTTAGGGAGCTCTTTGCCTTTCTTAAAACATTGGTTTGTTTTTTGAATGAGCTGTTATTTCTCAGTATATTGGTGTATTTTTTGATAGCTATCTATTTGATCCAGTAGGAAGTACGATGGTTAGGGTAATCTAGGTTTAAGCTAAGATTGATAATTAAGGTATTTGGCACGTTTCTTGTTTAGTTTTTAACAGAAGTTTTAACTTCCTTTATTTGTCCTGAATGATTTAGATCATAAATGTCTTCAGAGGCAGATCCTCACTAACTAGGATGTAGTTGGAGATTTGAATTGACATCGAAGGGGACTTCCCTAGCAGTTACTGTGGGCAAGACTCTGAGCTTATAGTACAGGGGACATGGGTTTGATTCCTGGTTGGGGAGCTAAGATCCCCACATGTCTTGGGGTGTGACCAAAATAAATACGTACTTTTTATTGTTGTTTAGCTGCTAAGTCATGTCCCACTCTTTGCGACCGTATGAACTGTAGCCCACCAGGTCCCTCTGTCCATGGGATTTCTCAGGCAAGAGTACTGGAGCGGGTTGCCATTTCCTTCTCCAGGGGATCTTCCTAACCCAGGGATCAAACCATTGTCTCCTGCGTTGGGAGGTGGATTCTTTGCTGCTGAGTCACCAGGGAAACCCAAATAAATAAATGGCCTTAAAAAGAAAAAGAAATGGCATTGTTGAGATGTAGCTGATAACGTCTGGCCCTGGTGAGGGACAGTCTTCCTCTCACCTGTTTGGACTTGTCTCAAGGGCATTGCATGGAGTTTGTGGAAAGCACCCGTTGCATGTGATGGGGCGTTCAGCACTGCTGCGAGCAGGTCGGTGTGTCCCTGCTGCATTCTCTTGTGTCGGAGGGCTGGGTACTAGGGCATCCGGCAGGTGGCCGGGGCGTCTCTGCGTGGCTGCTTTCCGGGCAGGGAAGCGCCTCTGGTAGCTTCTGCCCCAGCTCCTGGAGAGCCAGGTGCTGGCATCTAGCTTGCCATGCTCTTCTCATTAGGCCTCCAAGCTGGCCGCCGTCATCAGGCCTGTTCCACCGTCTTTTTCTTGCTTCCAGCTGTCAGGGAGGCTCAGCCCGCAGGGATGGGCTGCCTGCAGTTCTCACTGCGGAACTTACTGGCGGTGTGCCACCGCTGCTTACCCAGGAAGATTCAGGGAACTGAAGAGGGGCTCTTGCTGGAGGAGGGCGGGAGACGCCTTCTCCTGGGGTTTCCCTTCAGGCGGCAGCCCCATGGCCCTGCTTTCTGTTCTGTGCTCTTGGCCCCGCACTCACAGGGGCAGGAGCCGTAGAGCCTACTTGTGTGGTGCTTGAGTCACCGACAGTCAGTCCTGCATACTTGACAAAGAACCCTGCGGGCAGAAATGAAGATAACTTGCCCAGAGTAGCCTGGCTCCAGAGTCTCTATTTCAGTCTATTGGTTTTTAGTAGATTTGATAACATGTAGACATTTTAAGAATCCGCCTGCAATGCGGGAGACCTGGGTTCAATCCCTGGGCTGGGAAGATGCCCTGGACAAGGGCATGACAACCCACTCCAGTATTCTTGCTGGAGAATCCCATGGACGGAGGAGCCCGACGGGCTGCAGTGCATGGGGTTGCAAAAGAGTTGGACACAACTGAGTGGCTAACACTTTCTCCCTTTTCACTACATATTTAAATCTAGTGTCTCTGTTGGCTCTCACGTGTAGTAGCTTCGCACAGGGAAATCAGTTCAGTTTAGTTCAATTGCTCAGTCGTGTCCAACTCTTTGCAACCCCTTGGACTGCAGCACGCCAAGCCTTCCTGTCCATCTCCAACTCCTGGAGCTTGCTCAAACTCATGTCCATTGAGTTGGTGATGCCATCCAACCATCTCATCCTCTGTCGTCCCCTTCTCTTCCTGCCTTCAGTCTTTCCCAGCATTAGGGTCTTTTCAAATGAGCCAGTTCTTAGCATCAGGTGGCCAATGTATTGGAGTTTCAGCTTCAGCATCAGTCCTTCCGGTGAATATTCAGGACTGATTTCCTTTACGATGGAGTGGTTGGATCTCCTTGCAGTCCAAGGGACTCTTAAGAGTCTTCTCCAACACCATAGTTCAAATCATCAATTCTTTGGCACTCAGCTTTCTTTATAGTCCAACTCTCATATCCATACATGACTACCAGGAAAACCATAGCCTTGACTGGACGGACCTTTGTTGGCAAAGTAATACCTTTGTTGGCTTTTTAATATGCTATCTAGGTTGGTTATAGCTTTTCTTCCAAGAAGCAAGTATCTTTTAATTTCATGGCTGCAGTCACTATCTGCAGTGATTTTGGAGCCCCGCAAAATAAAGTCTGTTTCCCCATCTATTTGCCATGAAGTGATGGGACCAGATGCCATGATCTTAGTTTTCTGAATGTTGAGTTTTAAGCAACTTTTCCACTCCTCTTTCACTCTCATCAAGAGGCTCTTTAGTCCTAGTATAAACGGTGTGTGGCACAGGTACTTTTTTAAAGCAGGAATAGAGTGTTTTCCGGGAAATTAATGAATGAGGTGTGATTCCACATTGCTTACTGAGCCTTGTCCTTGTGGTATGCACACTGCACCACTTTTAGGATTTCCACGTCCACATTTAGTGAATCTTTGAGCTGACATTCTTATTTATTGGTGCTTTTCCGTGCGTCTTTTAGCAGCGCTTGTTTTCTTTATCCCGTTCTCTTTAGTCAGAGAGTAACTTCTCTTAGGAGCAGATCCCACCTTGCCACCAAGCTTCCCCTTTTACCAGCTTCTCCAGCCCAGTCAGTATCAGACGCTCCGTCCTTTGATCGCCAGCTCCTTGTTCTTAAATCACAACCTTAGGCCGAAGACTCCTGACTGTGTCCTCCTGAGCTCCCTTGTGCGTTTGATAGGGTTTCGCCTTGAGGGATACTGTTTACACAGATTCATTACGTTTTGCCTCTGCCTGTATGCGTTCTTCAGGCACACCTAAGATAGTAACGCAGAGACATGCAGGCGTGTCTTAGCGTCTGCTTGCCCCGCTCCGAGTGACCTCTTCGGGGACCAGCCCGTGACCCAGCGACTGTCTTCTAGAGGAGCAGTCTGGGGCAGCCGCTGGCGTGTTCACTGTTTACGGAATGCACGCCAGAAAGCGGTCCGAGTGTGATGTCTGACCGTCCGTCAGGTTAGTGTTGGTCCAGTGAGTTCACAGAGGCCGCGCCAGGGGACGTGACCCCCAGTGCGTGCCGGCTGGTGGGCCGCAACGAGGGCGTTATTAATTTTTAGATTCGCTTAGTTATTTCTGGCCGCGCTGGGTCTTTGCAGCTGCGAGTGGGCTTTCTCTCGCTGTGGCGCGGGGCTGCCTTCTGGTTGCAGCTCACTGTGGTGGCCTCTCTCGTGGTGGAGCACGGGTCTCAGGTGTCCTGGACTTTAGTTGTCCTGGTTCCCAGGCTGCAGAGCGTAAGCTCGGCGATTGTGGTGCCCGGGCTTAACTGCCCTGCAGCGTGTGGGATCTCCCTGGACCAGGGATCGGACCCCCGTCTCCTGCGTCGGCAGGCGGACTCCTCACCACTGGGCCGCCAGGGAAGCCCTGCGGGGACGTTCTGACCTGTCACCCTCTGCCTGGGGCGGGGCTGCTCGGGGTTCCTGTGCTCAGGGCCCCCCCACCCCCATTCAGGCCGCACATCCACTCTGCCCCGCCTCCCATCACAGGACTTACCGGGACACACGCCGTGCATGTGTGTTTGTGGAGGCCGCCTTGAAGCCCATCAATACCCCTCCACACACTGAACACCCCAGAAAACCCTGGCATTCAGAGAGTAGAGCTTTGGTGAATCATACATAACATGAGATGGTCTAGGAGATTTACATGTTGCCCAAAGTAGGGAGGAGGGAAAAAAATCTGGGAGTAAAATGCGGCTACTGTGCTTTTCTGCTCCAGCTTCGTGTTGGTTAAGGAATTCTTGAGTCCCTCTCACCCCAGATGCGCTAGGGGGAATTAGAGCAAATCTTCAGTGAACGTCCCGACAGTGTGCCCCACTGTCAGAAAATAAGCGGCACTTATTTTCTCAGAGCTGCTAAGCAGGGGCAGAGTCTCCTGTGGCTCTTCAGGGGCGCACCTCCGAGACAGTCCCTTTGCTTCTACCTGGAATGGAGTTGAGAAGAGCTGCCCGTTTCTGTTTGGCTCCAAGATCACCTCCTCCTCCCCGCAGCCGCCTAAAGGGTGGGAAGCCAGTCCACCTCAGGGCTCAGTGTTTACCGATTCTTACTCTGATAGGGATGCTGCAGAGCTTCTTTTCTGATTGTAACTTGTCTCATTAGGGGCTTTTATTTATTGACATGTTGGCGAATTTTGCAGCTTTAATCGAAAGGATTATTACTCAGCGACTTCTTTTTATATCTTTTACTTCTGTAGCTTCACTTCCACAAATTTCACCTGCTTGATAAAAGTTGTTATCAAGAAAAGATTTTGATAGTAATACCTCTCAATACCCTTCCCAATTTTCATTCTTTTTCTTTAAAAGCCATCTGAGTACCTTAATAATGGTGGTTCAGCAGTTGAACAAATGTTCACTGAACAGATACTCGGGGTCAGACGCTGTTTCAGGCTCTGGATTCCCTGGGCACACTTCAGCAGAGAATGTAGAATCAGGGAGCTGGAAGTGTCCGTAAAGGGCATCACTTTGATGGCTTTTCTGCCCCGGGAGCCCCCCAGGGCCTCGTTGTCATGCCGCCCCATGAATGCAGGAGACCCTGGCCAGTGAACCCATCACAGCACCCCCTGCCCCGCGGACCTGGCTCACGCTCCTCAAATCACAGTTGCTTTAAGTAGGTGGTGTTACTTAATGTATTTATCTGATGAAAGTAATTCACAGTGAGGTGTGAACAACTGATAGACAGCCCTCAGGGGAGCATTTTAATTTTAAAGAAAGCCTGGTACACCTGAATTAATTGGAATGATGCAAACTTGCTGTGGTGCAAAGATCTCTGAACTGAGGATCAAGTTTACCCCTCTCGGTTGGGTTTTCTCATTTTCCCGGTTTGTACTGATACTCCGTTTGCAGTTTGTGGTTAACAGCTTTAATAGGCGTATAAGTATATTTAGGGTGAATTTCATTAAGACTTCTTTTTTTTTTTTGGTTTATAATTTCCCAGTTTGGTTTATAACTTTCCAGTTAATGAAATAAAGTGATGGCATGGTTACAGCACCTAATTTACCAATTTATTTTCTCTGATTAGGCCTCCAGTTAGATGTATTACAGAAATAGAAATAAAACTAATATTTAACAGTGTGTCAGTAGCTGTGGAAAGAGTCTACATATCCTCTTTATCTTCAGTATAGCCCCATGAAGTGGGGACTGTTATTTTCATAAAGATGAGGACATGGAATCTCAGAAAGGTTAAGTAACACACAGCTCCCAGAGGTGGGACTGCAACTTGAATCTGTTTTGCTGATTCTCAAACTGTTAGGCTGTGCTGCCCCTAAAATAATCAGCATTTTCTAATAGCTTTGACCTTTACTGCAGCAGTTTGAGAAAGCCGCCCGTTTAGAACATCCCCGATGCTAGGCTAGACCAGAGTTGTTGTGATACTACATTAGCGTCTTTTAACAGGGATCAGTCAAAAGACGAAAATGGCAAGAAGAGTGTGAACGTCCTAGGAGATCCTCAGGCTTCTTTCATTCACTGAGCGCGTGTCTGAGCACCCGTTACGTGCCGCACACAGACGCAAAGCAGCTGAGAAGATTGCATTCTCACAGGATGTCAGTTTCAAGTCAGGGACTGTGGTGGCGTCAGGGCTGCGGTCTGCTCTGCAGTGTCCACGCCCAGTGTGAGGGGGCAGGTCCCTCAGCTCTGTGCAGAGGGGCCGGGGGGCCTGGGGGGGTCCCCAGGTGATGAAGGGGGGAAACAGCCTCCTGTCTCGCCAGCTCTCAGTTGGGTTCCAGGCAGTTATCTCGTTCCAAAGGTAGTTGTACTTCATATTCAGAATCCTGTGACTAGTTAAGAGTAAAGAATATATCGCTTTTGGTCTAAATACTTGTGACTAAGGAAACTGATTAAGAAGCAGTCTCTTGGCTATGGTGTCAACTGCCTAGGCAGGGGCTTGTGGGGCTTAGTTTTGTTCCCTCAGAGCCCGAAACAGTGTCTGACCCCAAATATCTGTTCAGTGAGTATTTGTTCAATTGTTGAAGCACCATTATTAAGGTACTACGATGGCTTTTAAAGAAAAAGAATGAAAATTGTGAAAGGTATAGAGAGGTATTACTATCAATAACTTATCTTCTTTAAGAATGTAACAACTTTATCAAGCAGGTGAAATTTGTGGAAGTGAAGCTACAGAAGTAAAAGATTAAAAAAAGAAGTCACTGAGTAATTGTCGTTTTGATATTTGCCTCGTGGCAGTTATAGTCTACCTTGAACTTGGTCTTTGTTGCTCTCTGTGAACACTGGATTTTGAGTTTTGAAGGACAAGCCTGTCTTTGGATCTCTTGCAGATTTTTGGAAGTTGCCATCATACAGATGATGATCAGCAGTGACTTGTTAAGTTATACTCTGTTATCGCAGTGAAGTTAGTAAAAAGGTTCTGCTGTGTTTCCAACACCTATTTTATATTTCTTAAATCTTAAAAAAAATTTAATGTGTAGAGCTTTGAAAGGCTATTTTTTTTTCTTACCTTCACAAGCAATATGTGCTTTATTTAAAATTTTCTTTTTGTAGAACTGTTGATAAACCACAAACTCTGTCTTAGTAGGCAGAACTGGTAAAGATCAGATGGAGCCTTTTCCTCTTTCAGTTCCTTCTTATTTATCATTTGAATCTGAAAATAAAGCGTAGAGCTATCAGTTTAGTACATCTGATGGTCTTCTGCAAGCATGTAAGCCTCCAGAAATTAGTCATTTCAGAAATAATTTTGTCTTGGTTCAGTAGCAAAGCTGCACCAGCAAAAGATATGTTTGGTGTTCATGATCATTAATGAAAATTAAGCAGTCCTTTAAAAAGTTGTCCCTTGAGTAGTGGTAAGATTTAGACTTTTTATTAATTTCAATTAAAAATTATTTGAAACAGCATGAATTTGTGCAGAAAACATTGGCGAAAATGAAACACAGGGAGTTCAGAAGTATGTTAATGTCCTCAAGATCTGCACGTTAGAAATACGTGGACATGGTTCAGGAAGAATTATGAAGTTCAATTGTTTTTGAGATTCCAGTGTGTCTTGGATATGATGTTTGGAAGAGGAAGTCATGTGATATTTGGGGAATCTTTTTCAAGGTCTTGACGGTCACTGTTAGTCTTTTATATAAATTAAAATGGTATTTTCTATTTAATAACTATAAACAATGAGTTTATTTTTAGAAAATATTTCTTTTTGTCTTTTTATTGTGTTCTTATTACTACAGAGGGCATGGGAACTCGGTTTTGCTGGTGTTTTGCTGTGCAGTCTGTGATTTTGATGAGAAGAATCTGCAGAAAATTTTGTTGAAAATAAGGGACAATTTCATCAAGGTTATGTGTTGGTTGTGTTTACTGTGTACAGGTTTTGACATGTCACAGAGGACATTTTAAGCTAAAAACCACATACAAAAATACTAGTTTCCAAGTTTTCAGTGGTTACTATTGTGTTTTTTCATAACAAGGTTTACTCTAAAAGGTAGACGCATTAAACTGGAATATGAATTGAAAGCCAGCATTTTAATTTGTAAATATTTATTTCATTTGATAATTTGATAGCTTGATAGTTGAAGATGTAAGTGAATAATCTGTGGTACAATGCTTCATACCTGGCATTGTTCTACATTTGGTCATTGAGGCGGGTGTAGCTATCTAGAATTCTTTATAAGGCCATTATAAAATCCACGTCCTTAGAGTTTACTCAGTCTGGGGATTCATAGACTCTCTTGGTAAGTTTTTGATTTATTTCCCTCAGGTATGATTGAAATCGACAGTGATCATTTTGTGTTTTATAAGCCTGGGAGGAAGAGTGGAGATGCCCTTCGTGTTAAATTTTCTGCCTTAAACCTTGTATCATAACACCACTACTTTCTTACTTGTGGTTTCTTCAAGTGGTGGCCAGAGTATTGGCAGTGAGGTCACTGAACACCAGAAATGCCTTCTGAGTCATCCCAGCAAGACCAGGTTACATTTGCCATGGTTTACAGCTTAATCTTCATGGTATTGTAATTCTTTGAAATGTAGGATCTATATTGTACTTAATACGTCTAACAGATTTAACCTATACAACTTGTTGTTGTTCACTCTCACCTCCGACTTTTTGCAACCCTGTGGGCTGCAGCACGCCAGGCTTCTGTCTTCCACTGTCTCCCAGCGTTTGCTCAAACTCATGTCCGTGGAGTCGGTGATGCCATCCAACCTTCTCATCCTCTGTTGCCCGCTTCTCCTCCTGCCCTCAATCTTTGCCGGCATCTGGGTCTTTTCCAGGGAGTCAGCTCTGAAATACGTATGATTTGTATTTACTTTAAAATGTAATTTGAAATACAACTAGAATTTGCCTTTTTTAAGGTATGGCTGAATTTAATTTGGTCAAAACACAAGAATTATTCATTTATTGTTGTTAAGGGACTTAGCGATTCTTATTCTGAGTTGCAGTACTAATTTAAACGCTGGGGCTGGGGAGAGTGGGCGGTGGGCACGCTTGCTGGGCCTCTGCGTTGGAGGAGGTGATGAGTAAGGCGGAGCTCCATGGTCTTGGAGCTGGCTTCCTCCCACACAGATGTCGATGGCCCAGAGGGCAGGGGTGCTGAAGCTTCTGCAGCCAGAGGAAGGGCCAGAGGCCCTGTTTCTGCTTCGGGGTCTTTAGTAACTGGGGCCAGTGAGGCCTGCGGGTTGTCTCTACCGCCTCCTGCCATCTGCACGGAGGTGTTAAATCCTGGAATTTGTATTTGCCTCCTTTCACTTTTGCTTTTTGGTGTACTGGGTGGTTATTCTTCCATTTATGAGATGTTTAATATTTTTATATTCTTTGGACTATGTGAATTCTTCAGTTTGTAATTTTACTTTTAATTGCACTTTGCTTTGTTATTATTTAGTGTCGATTTATTTGGTTTTTAAAAAGTTTTTCTTTTATTGTTTAAAAAAATCATTTCATGAAATACTTTTTGTTTGAAAAAAGCTTTGATCTTTGTTGTTTGGACACAGGGTACCCTTTAGGCATCTGTTTCTTTTTCTGGTGAAGAGACGAGGGAAGCTATTAGAGGAGCGAATATTGTTGTATTTCTTTAACCTGATTACTTCTTTTTTTCTTTGATTGGAAAATAAAAATAGCGTAATACAGCGTGGTGTTTTCTTTTTCCTCCCAGTTTTGTTGGGATAATAATGGAGATTATATGATTATAATGGAGACATAGCACTGTACGAGTCTGAGGTGCGCAGCGTCGTGAAGTGACCACCCCAGGCTTAGTGAACATCTGGCATCTCCTATACACACAAATTAAAGAAAAAAAAATGTTTTCCCTTGTGATGAACACTCCTAGGATTTACTCTCAACAGCTTTATGACATACAGCAGCGTGAGTGGTCTTTATCACGTCGTACGTTACATCCCCAGCACGCACTTAGTTTTAAACTGGAGTTTTATACCTTTTGACCATCTTTATTCCATTCTCTCTTCCCCCACTCCCTCTGGTAACCACAGTCTGATCTCTCTCTCTCTCTCTCTTCTTTTTTTTTTTTTTTACAAAATGAGTTTGTTTATTTTTGAAGTATAATTGACCTCTAACACTATGTTAGTTTCTGTTACACAGAGTAGTGATTTGTTACTTCTGTACATTTCAGAATCGTCCAGGATGAATTTAGTTATGATGTCACCTATGAAGATAATACCTGGTTATTGACTATGCTCCCCACATACCTATGGGTACCCATGGGTACATTTCATACCCACGACACACTTGTATTGTAACTGGAAGTTCGCACCCATGGGTACATTTCATACCCACGACATACTTGTATTGTAAGTGGAAGTTCGCACCCGTGGGTACATTTCATACCCACGTCACACTTGTATTGTAACTGGAAGTTCGCGCCTCCTTAGTCTCCCTCCCTCCCTCACCTGTGTCTCACCACTCACCTCCCCCAGCTCCACATGTTCTCTGTAACTCCTCTTGCTGTGTTTCTGTGTTTGTTTCTTAGATTCCACCTATAGGTGAAATCATACAGTACTTGTCTCTCTCTGACTGTTTTCACTTAGCAGTAATCCTCTCTAGGTCCATGCATGTTGTCACAAATGACAAGATATTATTCTTCTTTGTGGCTGAGAGGTCCAGGTTGGGGGTGTGTGTGTGTCTGTCTGTCTGTGCACACTTTCATCTGTTGATGGGCACTTGGGTTGCTTCTGTATCTTGGCTATTGTAAGTAATGCTGAAATGAACACAGGTGCATACAACTTTTCTAATTAGTGTCTTTGTTTTCTTCCTGTGGTAGTTCTATCTTTAATTTTTCGAGGCACTTCCATTCTGTTTCTCAGAGTGGCTGCACCAGTTTACATTTCCATCACTGGTGCATGGGCGGGGGGTGGTGGTGAATATTACGAAAGGTAATTTCGGAAACTCACACTCTAAATAAAACTGACGCTTACTCTTTGATTGAATGTGAGTAGCCAGTTAAATCTCTGTCTCAGGGTAAGTAGGGGTAAATGGGTCTGATGACATGATTTTCTAAAAACCTAAAGTCTGGAATCCCTCTATGGATAAAACAGAATAAAACCTCACAGACTCTGTGATGGCGTGGAGAGACACGGGACAAGGGTGGAGCATGGCTTCTGGTCCTGGCTTGGCTGTTTATTACTTTCATAACTTGGTAGAGTTGTTTAGTGTCTGTTGATTTCACTTTTCATAGTTATAAGACGTTTGTACTTTGTATCTCAAGAATTGTTATGGGAGTCTGATAGAAAATGGCATGTAAGTGCTTTGTAAATGGCTGTAAGTCACTCTTGGTTCTGTATCGTGTTCACGAAGTCTTTGAAAAAAGGTGTGATCACTTCAGCAGAAATCAGATGTCAGTGAGGAACTTCCCTCCTATTTTGATGTGTGTTATCAGAGTGGAAGAAAGGAATGTGAAAGGAAGGTTGTAAAGAAGCCTTCCGGGCCCCCACTTAATACTGCGCAAGGGTCAGATGCAAGGAGGATGGAAGGTGCTAGTGTATTTTGAGCCACCAAGTTAGTTTCACTTTGAAGATGATGTTTGGTGGAGAATACAGATTTAGCAATGAGTCTAGTAGTTCTCCTGTTAAAGGCTTGGTGGCATCCACAGGGACCGAGCAGGCCTTGGAAGTCACAACGTGACTGTTCTTTACACTTTCTTCCAACTTTTTTTTTTTTTTTTTAACATTCACTAATTTAAACAGGAAAGTAAGGATTCTATATATGTGTAAAAATTTCAAACTTCTGAGAGTTAATATTGACAAACTAGAAGCTGATTAGAATGGGAATACACTAAGGGCCCACGTCTCTGAACTTCTGATGATGAGGTGAGATTCAGTTCAGTTCAGTCACTCAGTCGTGTCTGACTCTTTGCGACCCCATGAATCCCAGCATGCCAGGCCTCCCTGTCCATCACCAACTCCCGGAGTTCACCCAAACGCATGTCTATTGAGTCGGTGATGCCATCCAGCCTCTCATCCTCGGTTGTCCCCTTCTCCTCCTGCACAATCCCTCCCAGCATCAGGGTCTTTTCCAATGAGTCGTCTCTTCGCATGAGGTGGCCAAAGTAATGGAGTTTCAGCTTCAACATCAGTCCTTCTAGTGAACACCCAGGACTGATCTCCTTTAGGATGGACTGGTTGGATCTCCTTGCAGTCCAAGGGACTCTCAAGAGTCTTCTCCGGCACCACAGTTCAAAAGCATCCATTCTTTGGCGCTCAGCTTTCTTCACAGTCCAGCTCTCACATCCGTACGTGACAGGGTAATATTATGTGGCTATAGGGGTCTTAGTGGACGTGTTATCAGGTAGGGGCGTGGCGCAGTTGGTTATGGGCTCTGAGCGCTCTGATAGCAAGCACTGCAGTGCGCGAGCGGCCGAGGTTTACAGCGAATCCAAGGCCACCGTGGTGATGCCGTCACTCTCACTCATTTGCGGGCCTGTTTAACTCTCTGGAGTGGGTGCTGAAGGAATCCTGAGGCTGTGGAGAGCAGCAGAAGCTGTATGCAAACACGGGCTGCCTTATCGGTGCTTCGAAACAGACTAGGCAAGCCACTGATTGGATAAATCACTGATGATTAAAGGTGACTCCAGTGTTAATTACTTGAAAAATTTATTTATGCTCTGCCAAAATCTGGATTATGTGCCTAGATAAAGGAAGATGTGGTATATGCATACACTGGAATATTGTTGTTGCTAAGTGGTGTCCAACTCTTTTGCAACCCCATGGACTGTAGCCCACCAGACTCCCCTGTCCATGGTATTTCCCATGCAAGAGTCCTGGAGTGGGTTGCCATTTCCTCCTCCAGGGGATCTTCCTCACCCAGGGACTGAACCCAGGTCTCCTATGTTGACAGGTGGTATTTTTACCACTGAGCCACCTGGGAAGCTCACAACAGAATATTACTCAGCCACTAAAAAGGAACGAAATTGGGTCATCTGTAGAGATATGGATAAATCCAGAGTCTGTCATACAGAGTGAAGTAAGTCAGGAAGAGAAAAATATAGTATGGTAACCCATGTATGTTGAATCTAGAAAAATGGTACAGATGAACCTGTTTGCAGGGTAAGAACAGAAAGGCAGACAGAGAGAGTAGATCTGTGGACACAGGGAGGGAGTGGGGTACGAATTGGGAGATTGGGTTGACGTATGCACAGGACCACGTGTAAAGCAGGGAGCTAGTGGAGAGCTGCGGAGGAGGCAGTGGCACCCGACTCAGCACTCTTGCCTGGAAAATCCCATGGATGGAGGAGCCTGGTGGGCTGCAGTCCATGGGGTCGCCGAGAGTCGGGCACGACTGAAGCGGCTTAGCAGCAGCAGCAGCAGCAGTGGAGAGCTGCTGCGTAGCCCCGGGAGCTCAGCTCAGTGCGCTGTGATGACCTGGAGGCTGGGACGGGGGACTGGGCAGGAAGGAGGCTCAGGAGGGAGGGGACGTGTGTGCATCTAGCTGGTTCTCTTCATGGTGCAGCAGAAATTAACACAGCGTTGCAAAGCAGCTGGACTCCAGTAAAGAAGAGCGAGTTGTGATGATGACTGAGAGCCACTCCCTGTGTCAGGACTTAAGTCCTGCAGTTAACTTTGAGGCAGAATTCTGTTAAATCATTGATGTCAGTCTCTTTTCAAAGGTATTTTCATAACATTTATGAGTTAATATTTTCTAAGCAGTTTTTATTTAGGAGCATTCTGCATGTCCCTGAGTTCCCAGTAGCAGTGTTCTCAGCCTTGTCCGTGTCATGACACAGAGATGACGGTATTTATATGGACGTCTGGGCAGACAGACTTTATCATTGGTGAGTGGTCGGTGGGGCTCCCGGGGGCTCCCAGGGTTGAGGGATCACTTTGCTTTCAGTCTTCTTAACCATGAGAGGTACACAGAGGAGGGGTGTTCTCTTTATGGTTTCTTTGGTGAGAAGAGAATCTGCTCTTTCAGTGCACTGCTTTCATTCACTGCTGTTTTATGCTAGCTAGGATGGCAGGACTCTGAAGTTAGATTGGATTTAGAAGAACTTGGAGTTCTAGCTTTGTGGTATTACTAGTAACCCCTCTGAGCCTGTTTCTTTGTCTTTAAAATGACGGCAGTAACCACCTTTCTCTTTCTACCATAAAGCTGTGATGGCCAAGAGAGAGAATCAAATATGTCAATATGTTTTTAAACAATGGTTATTTTTGTTGTAGTCTAAGCAAAATGTATATACCTTTCTTAATTCATAAGAAATAATTAGATGCTTTTGTTTGATATGTATATAGTATGTGTATATATTACATATTTAATATATAATGACATTATGTCCGTCAGTGAAACCATTTGACTCCACAGCTAAGAGAGTGATTTCACAATGACTGTGATAATATGAGGCTTAATGAGGGATGAATGTATTTCTTTGCATTTCAGGCTACAGCCTAGAATACACTCCTGATAGTAATTCTAATTATGGCTTTTGGTAAATATTAAAAACAACTTTCATGTTCATACATTTTTAATGATTTTTTAAAAAGGTATAATGAATAAAATTCAGAATTAGTTGGATGGCATCACCGACTCAATGGACATGAGTTTGAACAAACTCCAGGATATAGCGATGGACAGGGAAGCCTGGCGTGCTGCAGTCCATGGGGTCCCAAAGAGTCAGACACAACTGAGTGACTTCACAACAGCAACTGATAGTCTCTATATTCATACTATTTTCCTCCTAAATAATAAAGCTAAGCTACATGTCTAACGGCTTTATTCTGATGGCTGGAAAAGCACCCGGGAACAACCAGGCTCTGGCCTTGCAGACTAAGATCACTAAGCAGTGGGTGGGCGTGTTGTTCTGTCCATCACGGCTGACTGACTAGTGAAAATATTCTCGCCCATCTCGTTGGACTCGATTCAGGATCACTCTCTGCCTTCCGATCGAGGAGCTAGTCAGATGCTGTTGCGGAAGTGAGGCCTCTCTCTTGTCTCCCATGGCCGTCTGGAACTGAGGGAGCCTCCTGGGTGCTGGCCCAGGCTGCCGGCTGAGCCTGTGGCTGGCGGGTGGGGCGTCTTGTCCAGCTGAGCAGCTGGCAGCCTCCGTTGTTAACTGCAGTCTTTCTCAAACTGGGACCTGTAGGTTCTCATGTTTAGGAGACCCTGATCTCCTCAATAAGCTCTGGGCCTTAAGCCTGATGTTCTGAATCCTCTGTGACCTGGGCTCAGATGACCATTTTAGGCTTGACTTTCCAGCCCGCATGGCTCACCACGCAGACTCATCTTAGGTGGCTCTCAGAGACGCTTCCTCTCTGCGGAGCGCTGTTCCCTTCCGTGTCTGTATACAGTCTACCCAGAGTGCTGTCTCCTTCCACTTCTGTGTACAGACTCCTCGGGGACTGCTTCCAGGACCCATGGTGGGTACCAGAATTCAGGGACGCTCAGGTCCACAGCTGCCCCTCTGTATCCCTAGATTCCCTGTCTGCAGATATGGAGGACCAGACGTGCATGTACTGAAAACGATGCGGGTGTGAGTGACTGGACGTGTGGACCAGTGCAGTTCACAGCTGAGTTGATCCAGGCCAGTGCAGTCTACGTGTACCTATCCTTAAAGCTCAGCTGGTGATGATAGTGTCAGTCACCCCTAAATGCACGTTAGCGCATCAAACCTGTCATCAAGTTACACTTTTGTTTTAATGGCAATCATTTAGAAAGGTTTTTAAGTAACAGTCTTTTATAGCAGAAAAAAATAAACACAAATGACAAAAATTTTTATTATATAAAGGGGAATACAGAAAAGAGTAAGTCTCTCCCCACCTCAGATCCAGAGTGCCTTCGCACCCCTTCCTGGAGAAGAAGTAGGTGGCCGTTGCTCTTACATCTGTTCAAAGAATTTGAGTGTGTTTGCCAGCAAGTGTGTGTAGGTGTTTCCTTGCACACATCCTGGTGCATCCCATGCAGGCTGTTATCTCTGTTTTATTGAGTTTGCAGAGTCTTCTGCTTTGGCACACAGGGCTCCGGCTGACTGCCGTGCAGAGCAGGCCCCCGGTGACTGTATCGTGAGCTGGCTTCACCGGACAGTTTCTCCCGAACATTTTCTGTGAATAACTAGGATAGCATTCCTGTCTCTAAGTTAATGTTGTTGTAAGTGATGCATTCAAATTATTGAAGGCTTTTATTTTCACTTTTTCCTCTCATTTGTTATTAATGCTGTCAATTCTATAAAGTGGAAATACTTAAGCTTGCTTTAATGAATAAAGGCTTCCTGGTGCCTCAGATGGTAAAGAATCTGTCTGCAGTACAGGAGACCTGGATTCAGTCCCTGGGTCAGGAAGGTCCCTTGAGGAAGGGTATGGCATCCCACTCCAGTATTCTTGCCTGGAGAATTCCATATTCAGAGGAGTCTGATGGGCTGTACAAAGACTCAGCATGACTGACCAATTAACTCTTTCATTTAATGAATGAAAAAATTTTCCTTGCCTCTTTATGTAATTTCTCTTCACCATGATATATGTAAAGGCCTTTTCCCCTAACAACAAAGGTCTGTCTAGTCAAGGCTATGGTTTTTCCAGTGGTCATGTATGGATGTGAGCGTTGGACTATAAAGAAAGCTGAGTGCCGAAGAATTGATGCTTTTGAACTGTGGTGTTGGAGAAGACTCTTAAGAGTCCCTTGGACTGCAAAGAGATCCAACCAGTCCATCCTAAAGGAGACCAGTCCTGAATGTTCATTGGAAGGACTGATGTTGAAGCTGAAACTCCAGTACTTTGGCCACCTGATGCGAAAAGCTGACTCATTGGAAAAGACCCTGATGCTGGGAAAGATTGAAGGCAGGAGGAGAAGGGGACGACAAAGGATGAGATGGGTGGATGGCATCACCAACTCGATGGACATGGGTTTGGGTGGACTCCGGGAGTTGGTGATGGACAGGATTGTCTGGCGTGTTGAGATTCATGACTGAGCAACTGAACTGAACTTCTCCCTAAAATTACACTTAGAAAGGATAGAAAATATTATCCTTTCATTAATAGTATTGGTTTATTATAAAATGTGGAAAGTCTTGTCTCAATCGATTTGCATCATCTACTGTCTTTGTGACTTTGGGCAGATTATCAATTTTTTATGTCTCTTTTCTCATCAGTAATGTTGGTTTAATAAATGAATCCATTTTGTGTTACCACATGAGCAAATATATGTGGGAAAAATTACAAATAGTAAAATTTTGTAGAAATGTTATAAGAAATTAAAATTAACTTACATCGAATAGATAAGATTTTTCTCATCATCTGTTAGGACAAGCCCCAAATATTTGTCAGCATATTTTTTCTTCATTGTTCCATTGTATGCAGTTATTTATTTTTTACCTTAATGGCCAATACAGCCCTTAATGTTTCTCCCTGTGTTTTTCCATTTTGGGAAGTCAGTTGGTACTGCATTTAACTTTTTAGTAATGCCAGTTCTCTTCTGCCTTTGTGAACATAGCGTATTATTTTTAGTAAGAGAACCAATGTTGATTTCCTCAAGTGGGATAAGGGAGAAGCACATCTTCTGTGCTGAAAAGCCGTAGACTCCGCTGATGGCATTTAGATTCCTCGCGCTCTCTCTGCCCTTCACGCCCCTCCCGGCTTTGCCCTGTTGCCTGTCTTCCTTAGTTAATGCCTTGTCCTCGCCCCACCCCTTCCACCAGGCCTCATGTGGCCTCAGCGCCCGCTCCCCCCCACATTGGGCAGCGCGGAGGCTTTGTTGTAGAAAGCGCCTCTTCTGTCCCTCTTCCAGCCACCTTCACGCTCCCGGTCATTTCCCTTTCCCAGAACCTGTCTTTAACAACCTGCTAGTTAGTTTCCCAAACATTCCAAGTATTCTGTTAAAACTTTTAATCTCTGTGACATACAGCTGTTTGTTCACGGCTTGTTTGTCCACCCATTTATCCATCTGAACATATAAAACGTCATTCCTTCTGCTAAAAGGAATGCAGAGATGATACTGGCCCCAGGCAGCAAGGAATTTACAATCTAGTGAGAGAATGTACATCAGGTTTATCACGTGTGTTAGGTTTTTGGACGTCTTCCAGCCCCATCTGTAACTGCTACTCACAGTAGAAGATTGAGCTCTTGAGAAGCCAATAATTATGGCTGGGTATGATGAAATCTTGATTCTGTTTAATTTATTGAAGTGCCTGAGTTAACATCCTCTCTGAATGGGATTGCTTCTGATTTGAAGATTCATTTATTAATAAGGCTACGAGAAAGAGTTCTGAAGTAGTCAGTGAGAAGTCCTGGCTCACTGGTCTTTGGTTTGTCTAAGCATTTTCTTTTTAAAATTTGCTTTTCAGTTCTGGGGAGCTCTCCAGGCTTTGTGAAATTTACCGCATGGACCTTTTCTCCTTGTTTTAATGACGGCACTGGTGAAGTCCGTGTCAAGCAGATAGAGACAGCTATTATTTCCTGATGACTTCCTTTTCCTCTCAGTTCTGGCAGCGTTTCAGCAGGAATCCGGCGCTGACCAGGTGGTGCACGGAATGACAACTTATTTGATGTTTGGTATTTTATTTTCAGTGAAGTAGTGTCTTGTAGCTAAATGATTTCCATTCCCTGGCGCAGTCGTCACGAGAAGCAGGGGGAGTTCTGCTGCTTTCCCAGGGGCTGCGTTGTAGCATCAGGTTGCTGCTGACGCGGCTCAGATTCAGGTGTGATGACTCGGCATCACTCTTGCTCTTGGGCCGTAACTCTGTTCTGCTCTGTGTCTCAGCTCTTATCCCTGGACCTGAGTTTGTGTTGGTACTCCAGTTCCTTCCCTGAATAAATGGTAAGCTTTGCAAAAGCAAGAAGTAATGTCGCATGTCCTTTTGAATTGCATATGTCTGGCGTGGCGCTCCGTGTTCAGTAGGATTTAAATGAAGGTAGACGGGTCAGCGATGAGACTGCTTGCTTATAAATGCAGGAGCCGGATACCACATTCATCTTACTTATTATAGGTATGAAGGATACTTACAGGGGTCTCATATTTCAGGTACTTTAGATCTTAACATGTGGCTAATGATCAAATTTTCATTCTCTGTTTGGCCAAGGCATAGCTTAAACTTATTTTGTCTTTCAGGCAGTCTAGTCAACTGTCAGTTTTTTGTTTTTTTTTTTAGTTTAAGCTCATTTTTGTTTTTGTTACTTTAAGCTCATTTTTTCTCAGCATCTCTATATGTTTGTTTATTTACATATTTCTCCTTACTGATTTTCTTCCCGTTTAAAAAATTCTGGTTTTTCTCCCTTTTCATCCTTTTGGTGTCCTGAACCATCGTGTTTCCTGATTTGCAGTTTGCTGCAACTGCTGACATTCACTAGTGAAAGCATTGTAGAAAGTGTGTCCCATGGGAACTGCTCATGTAACTTTCTGTCAGTCTTGTCCCAGTTTGGCAGTGCTGGGCTCACACTGTAGTCACCAGACTTGAACCCTGAAATTCACTCTTTCCAGTCCACCTTGATCTTATAATCAGAAAAGTAGAGTAAATTGAGGAACTTGCCCCAAAGTACGTCATCAGTGAATGGTTTCTTTAGGCACAATGAGCTTTGCCAAAATATACTGGGAGTTAGAGTAGCCAGCTGCTGACGCTCAGCAGATGTGTCGTCCGTATATGTTTGTGACTATTAATGCCTCCCTTAAGTTTTGGGAAAAAGATCCAGGCCTATGGTTAAAAAAAAAAAAAAAAAAAAAAATCAAGTGAAAGGAGAAAGTAATATGGTGAGACAAAAGAAATCACTACATCGCCTTACTCAGAATGTCATGATTTGAGATTTTGTTGAATAACCTACTGTGTGTCTCCGTATACTGTGTATGTGTGCGTTAGTATTATGTACCTTTTCATAAACTGGCTCCTCCGTCTAAAGTGTCCTGTAATCTGACAGTTTGCGTTGTCAACTTGACAGTTTATCATGAATGTCTTTCTGTGTTTGAAAATGGCAGTCTGATTCCCTGGGCTAATAGCTGCCTAGAATTCCGTTGTATGGGCCTACTGCGCATACATCTCATTGCGTTTCTTTTGTTATATACTTTGAATAAATGAATTCTTAAAAGTGTCACTATGTAGCTTTTGAAATGTATTGGCAGATTATCACACAGAAAGATAGGGCATACTCTTCTCACCAGTGCAAGAGAGGGTTTGAGTACAGCAGTTCTCCACAGTACTGGGTGTTACTCTGTGTTTTTTTTTTTTTCCCTGTTTTAATGTTTGTTTGTTTGGCTGTGCGGGGTCTTAGCTGTGCCTCTTGGGGTCTTTGATCTTCGTTGCAGCGTTCGGGATCTTGAGTTGTGGCAAGCGAACTCTGTTGTAGCATGTGGGATCTAGTCCCCTGACCAGGGATCGAACCTGGGCCCCCTGCTTTGGCAACTCAGAACCTTAGCCACTGGACCACCAGGGAAGCCCCTATTACTCCTCTTTTTAAAATATTAATATCTTTTATGTGACTGAACATATTTAAAACACAATTATTATAATATGTAGTCAGTATTAAAACTTTTATAAAATAATTCACACTTTCTTTTTCCAATTCTGTCTTTGAAGTCCTGCATCATATTTTTTGAAAAATAGACTCCTTTTAGGAGCACTTTCAAGTTCATAGCAAAGTTGAGTGGAAAATACAAAGTTGCATTTGCCTGCGGGCCCCCTCCTGCCGTCTCTGTTATCAACATCCTGCAGCAGAATGGCTCATTTTCTGTAACTGTTGAATTTACTTGGACACCTCAGTCGCCCCAAGCCCATAGCTCTCATAGGGATCACGCTCGGTGGTGTCTGTTGTGTGGGTTTTGGACGACGGGCAATGGTGTGTATCCTCCTTTATAGTGTCAGAGTGCTTCTCTGTCCTAAATCCGCCAAACTCTGCTCACCTCTCCTGCCCACAACGTCTGGCAGCCAGTGGTCTTTTTATGGTCTCCATAGTTTTGCTTTTTCCAGAGATATCTTCCCTCTTAAGTTTTTGAAGACATTTTTTATCTGTCTTACTTTATGTATTTTTTGATTGATTGGAAAAGCTGGCGGTTTTTCATTGATACATTTTTTTGTTTTTGTTTTTTGCATGTTTCATACGTAAAGCCTTTTGTTCTTTCTGTAACCATTAATTATTCATCAGATAGTATTATTCTTCCAGTGTAACATTTATATTTTAAAATGTAGTCTGTGATCTTTATTCAGAAGTTAAAATACTTCTTTCTAGTCAAATTACTCTTTCTTTTTTAGTGGTTTCTGGTTTTTGAATTTTTGCCAAGGAGCTACTGAACCCAAGGAAGAACTCAGAGTCAGTGTTTTCCATATGTTTCTCATATAGGTCAGCTTCATTACAGTTATATTATTGCTAGTGTACAGAGAAAATAAAGTTAATTGAATTACTGATATTATTTCCTTAAATGTTTGATAGGAATTCACCAGTGATGTTGCTTGGTTCTGAATTTTTTTTATGTAGGAAAGATTTTAATTATGATCTCAGTTTCTCTGTTATACAAATGGCTATTCAGATTTCTTGGTTCTTCTTGTGATAGCTTTGGTAATTGCATCGTTGGAGGAATTTTCTTGTTTTGTTTGTACAAAATTGTGTATGAAATTTAGCATTATCTTTTTAATTTCTGTAAGATCTGTAACGATAAGCCCCTGTTTTCACCCAGTGTTTGTGACTCGAGTATTGTCCCTTGTTTCTCTTGATCATTTGAGTTCTAGCGGTTTACCATCGTCACTGATATTTTCAGAAGAGGACTTAGCGTTTTGATCATTTCTCCACTGTTTGCTCATTTTCTGTCTCACTGCTTTCTTGCTCTTGGTTGTTTTCTTCCTGCTTATTTTGGATTCCACGTCTTCCAACTTCTCCTCCTATTGCTGCTGCTTCCTGCCTTCCACTCCTGCCACCTCCCTCCTGCTCCTTCCTCTTCTTCCATTTATTCTTCTTACTTTTGGTTTTTTATTGTTTATTTCTTTGCCTTTTTTTTTAAATGAAAATTGAAGTTTAGTTGACATGCAATATTATTTGAGTTACAGGTGTCATCTAGCTTCTTAATGTGGAAAATTAGAGCATTGATTTATTTTATTTAAAAAAAAAAGTATTTATTTGGCTGCACCAGGTCTTGGTTGTGCTATGTGGGATCCAGTTGCCCGACCAGGGATTGCACCCTGGCCCCCGCCATCGGGAGAGCAAGTCTTAGCCACTGGACACCAGGAAAGTCCAGAGCACTGATTTTTTTAAAAACCTTTTTCCTAATATAATCATAAATGTATAAATTTACCTTTAAGTATTATTTCAGCTATATCTCACAAGTTTTGATGTTTTCATTATTACGTAGTTGAAAATATTTTCTGATTTCTCTTCTCATCTCTTGGTCCACGAGTTATTTAGAAAGGTAGTGCGTAATCTCTAAATACTTGGGATTCTTTCTGATGTGTCGTTGTTATTGCCTTTTAAACGTTTAGCGCATTTAATAATCATTACTTTTCTCCCAGCTACACTGTAAATTCATTCGGGGTGGACTTTAGCCTTCATCATATTGTTAGTGCTCTCTGTATCCCTTCTGAACGATTTAAAAATGAAATTGCAGCCCCATCTTCAGCTAACTCTGAAGCAGCCTTGTTCATTTCTGTTCAGTTTTGTGCCTTAAACACCTCAAGGCCGCCGTGGGGTCGTCCCTGACCCTTGGACTTGGGAGTCAGCTCTAACTTGCAGGCTGAATTCTGTAACTTAGACTGGACTCCTCTATGCAACGAGGAGCGTCCTGTCCTCCTCACAGGTCTGTGCTGAGGTCAGGTGTGACGCCGGGTGGGGCCCGTCTGGTCCCTGGCGCCTTCGTGCCCTCGGTCGTGTCGGGTGAGTTGCCGCTGCCGCTGCCTGCAGGCACCGCTTGGGTATGGAGGCGGGGGGGGGGCACCCGTGCCTGCGGGCACAGCTGCACTCAGGGGCTCTGAGGGGGGCCCGCGGCCTGTCCAGGCCCAGACGCTGTGACCATGGTGCACAGCCCGCTGCACAGCGCAGACCCTGCTGCTTGGTTTTTTCTGATTGATTTTTACTGGAGAACAGTTGCTTTGCAGTATTGTGTTAGTTTTCTGCTGTACAGGGAAGTGAATCAGCCACACATGTACGCATGTCCCTTTTTGTGGATTTCCTTCCCATTTAGGTCGCCGCCGAGCACTGGGGAGAGCTCCCTGCACCCTGCAGCAGGCTCTCATCAGTTTCCTGTTTGATACACGGTCTCAGTAGCGTTTATGCATCAATCGCAGTCTCCTAGTNATCGCCTTACTCAGAATGTCATGATTTGAGATTTTGTTGAATAACCTACTGTGTGTCTCCGTATACTGTGTATGTGTGCGTTAGTATTATGTACCTTTTCATAAACTGGCTCCTCCGTCTAAAGTGTCCTGTAATCTGACAGTTTGCGTTGTCAACTTGACAGTTTATCATGAATGTCTTTCTGTGTTTGAAAATGGCAGTCTGATTCCCTGGGCTAATAGCTGCCTAGAATTCCGTTGTATGGGCCTACTGCGCATACATCTCATTGCGTTTCTTTTGTTATATACTTTGAATAAATGAATTCTTAAAAGTGTCACTATGTAGCTTTTGAAATGTATTGGCAGATTATCACACAGAAAGATAGGGCATACTCTTCTCACCAGTGCAAGAGAGGGTTTGAGTACAGCAGTTCTCCACAGTACTGGGTGTTACTCTGTGTTTTTTTTTTTTTCCCTGTTTTAATGTTTGTTTGTTTGGCTGTGCGGGGTCTTAGCTGTGCCTCTTGGGGTCTTTGATCTTCGTTGCAGCGTTCGGGATCTTGAGTTGTGGCAAGCGAACTCTGTTGTAGCATGTGGGATCTAGTCCCCTGACCAGGGATCGAACCTGGGCCCCCTGCTTTGGCAACTCAGAACCTTAGCCACTGGACCACCAGGGAAGCCCCTATTACTCCTCTTTTTAAAATATTAATATCTTTTATGTGACTGAACATATTTAAAACACAATTATTATAATATGTAGTCAGTATTAAAACTTTTATAAAATAATTCACACTTTCTTTTTCCAATTCTGTCTTTGAAGTCCTGCATCATATTTTTTGAAAAATAGACTCCTTTTAGGAGCACTTTCAAGTTCATAGCAAAGTTGAGTGGAAAATACAAAGTTGCATTTGCCTGCGGGCCCCCTCCTGCCGTCTCTGTTATCAACATCCTGCAGCAGAATGGCTCATTTTCTGTAACTGTTGAATTTACTTGGACACCTCAGTCGCCCCAAGCCCATAGCTCTCATAGGGATCACGCTCGGTGGTGTCTGTTGTGTGGGTTTTGGACGACGGGCAATGGTGTGTATCCTCCTTTATAGTGTCAGAGTGCTTCTCTGTCCTAAATCCGCCAAACTCTGCTCACCTCTCCTGCCCACAACGTCTGGCAGCCAGTGGTCTTTTTATGGTCTCCATAGTTTTGCTTTTTCCAGAGATATCTTCCCTCTTAAGTTTTTGAAGACATTTTTTATCTGTCTTACTTTATGTATTTTTTGATTGATTGGAAAAGCTGGCGGTTTTTCATTGATACATTTTTTTGTTTTTGTTTTTTGCATGTTTCATACGTAAAGCCTTTTGTTCTTTCTGTAACCATTAATTATTCATCAGATAGTATTATTCTTCCAGTGTAACATTTATATTTTAAAATGTAGTCTGTGATCTTTATTCAGAAGTTAAAATACTTCTTTCTAGTCAAATTACTCTTTCTTTTTTAGTGGTTTCTGGTTTTTGAATTTTTGCCAAGGAGCTACTGAACCCAAGGAAGAACTCAGAGTCAGTGTTTTCCATATGTTTCTCATATAGGTCAGCTTCATTACAGTTATATTATTGCTAGTGTACAGAGAAAATAAAGTTAATTGAATTACTGATATTATTTCCTTAAATGTTTGATAGGAATTCACCAGTGATGTTGCTTGGTTCTGAATTTTTTTTATGTAGGAAAGATTTTAATTATGATCTCAGTTTCTCTGTTATACAAATGGCTATTCAGATTTCTTGGTTCTTCTTGTGATAGCTTTGGTAATTGCATCGTTGGAGGAATTTTCTTGTTTTGTTTGTACAAAATTGTGTATGAAATTTAGCATTATCTTTTTAATTTCTGTAAGATCTGTAACGATAAGCCCCTGTTTTCACCCAGTGTTTGTGACTCGAGTATTGTCCCTTGTTTCTCTTGATCATTTGAGTTCTAGCGGTTTACCATCGTCACTGATATTTTCAGAAGAGGACTTAGCGTTTTGATCATTTCTCCACTGTTTGCTCATTTTCTGTCTCACTGCTTTCTTGCTCTTGGTTGTTTTCTTCCTGCTTATTTTGGATTCCACGTCTTCCAACTTCTCCTCCTATTGCTGCTGCTTCCTGCCTTCCACTCCTGCCACCTCCCTCCTGCTCCTTCCTCTTCTTCCATTTATTCTTCTTACTTTTGGTTTTTTATTGTTTATTTCTTTGCCTTTTTTTTTAAATGAAAATTGAAGTTTAGTTGACATGCAATATTATTTGAGTTACAGGTGTCATCTAGCTTCTTAATGTGGAAAATTAGAGCATTGATTTATTTTATTTAAAAAAAAAAGTATTTATTTGGCTGCACCAGGTCTTGGTTGTGCTATGTGGGATCCAGTTGCCCGACCAGGGATTGCACCCTGGCCCCCGCCATCGGGAGAGCAAGTCTTAGCCACTGGACACCAGGAAAGTCCAGAGCACTGATTTTTTTAAAAACCTTTTTCCTAATATAATCATAAATGTATAAATTTACCTTTAAGTATTATTTCAGCTATATCTCACAAGTTTTGATGTTTTCATTATTACGTAGTTGAAAATATTTTCTGATTTCTCTTCTCATCTCTTGGTCCACGAGTTATTTAGAAAGGTAGTGCGTAATCTCTAAATACTTGGGATTCTTTCTGATGTGTCGTTGTTATTGCCTTTTAAACGTTTAGCGCATTTAATAATCATTACTTTTCTCCCAGCTACACTGTAAATTCATTCGGGGTGGACTTTAGCCTTCATCATATTGTTAGTGCTCTCTGTATCCCTTCTGAACGATTTAAAAATGAAATTGCAGCCCCATCTTCAGCTAACTCTGAAGCAGCCTTGTTCATTTCTGTTCAGTTTTGTGCCTTAAACACCTCAAGGCCGCCGTGGGGTCGTCCCTGACCCTTGGACTTGGGAGTCAGCTCTAACTTGCAGGCTGAATTCTGTAACTTAGACTGGACTCCTCTATGCAACGAGGAGCGTCCTGTCCTCCTCACAGGTCTGTGCTGAGGTCAGGTGTGACGCCGGGTGGGGCCCGTCTGGTCCCTGGCGCCTTCGTGCCCTCGGTCGTGTCGGGTGAGTTGCCGCTGCCGCTGCCTGCAGGCACCGCTTGGGTATGGAGGCGGGGGGGGGGCACCCGTGCCTGCGGGCACAGCTGCACTCAGGGGCTCTGAGGGGGGCCCGCGGCCTGTCCAGGCCCAGACGCTGTGACCATGGTGCACAGCCCGCTGCACAGCGCAGACCCTGCTGCTTGGTTTTTTCTGATTGATTTTTACTGGAGAACAGTTGCTTTGCAGTATTGTGTTAGTTTTCTGCTGTACAGGGAAGTGAATCAGCCACACATGTACGCATGTCCCTTTTTGTGGATTTCCTTCCCATTTAGGTCGCCGCCGAGCACTGGGGAGAGCTCCCTGCACCCTGCAGCAGGCTCTCATCAGTTTCCTGTTTGATACACGGTCTCAGTAGCGTTTATGCATCAATCGCAGTCTCCTAGTCCTTCCTTCCCCCACCCCCCAGTTCTCCCTTGGTATCCAGGGGTGTGTTCTCTGTTTTTGCTTTGCAAAGAAGATCACCTGTACCATTTTTCTGGATTTCACAGGTATGCGTCAGCATAACGCGTTTGTTTCTCCCTGACCGACTCCACTCTGGGCGACAGTCTCTAGGTCCACGCACGCCTCTGCTAATGGCCCTGTTGCCTTTTAACGTGGTTTAATTGAGGTCAGAGAACCCACTCTGTATATGACCCGGACTCGAAAACGTAGGGTTTGTTTCAGGGCTCATGATGTGTTCTGTCCTGGTGAGTATTCCACATGCGCTAAGCAGGGTGTATATTGAGCAGTTGTTGGCGTATTGCTGTAAACTGCTGATTAGGTAAGGGCGCTGATGCTGTTTTTCAAATCCTTTATCTCTTTATTGATTTGGGGGTCTGTTTTTTCAGCTACAGGGAGAGGAGTGTTAACGTCTCCAACTTAATTGACCTTCTTGATTGTCCCCTTTTGGTTTGGGAAGTCTTTGCTTGATGTGTTCTGAAACACTGTCAGGATGCATGCACGTTTCTGAGGATGTGTTCTTTGTGAACCAGCCCTTTCAGTGCGTGGGATTTCTTTCTTAGCCTTTGGTAATGCTTTTTGTCTGAAGAGGAGAGCTGCTCTGCCTTTTTCAGGATTATTGTTTGCGTGAAATTCTTCTTCCGTTCTTTCTTCTAAACTCTCTCTCTCTCTGTTTTTAAAATCTATATATGTGAGTTTTACTTTTCTATCCAGTCTAATAATTGCTGCCTTTAATTAGTGATCGTTGTAATTATTGGTATGTTTGGGTTTAAATCTACCGTCTTCTTATTTGTTTGCTAGTTGTACTATCCAGGGCTTCCTTGGTGGATTAGGGCGGCAGGAGGAAATGGCAACCCACTCCAGTATTCTTGCTGGAAAATTCCATGGACAGAAGATCCTGGTGGGTACAGTCCCTGAGGCTCACAAAGAGTCAGACACAGCTGAGCAACTAACACTTTCACACTTGTGCTATCAGGTTTTAAAATTTGTTTCCATTTTTTTCTTCCTTTCTTCTTCTATATTAGTAGATTTTAGAGAGTATTTTATACCTTTCTCTTCTATTGGCTTTGTTTTTATTGGTTCTGTAATTGGTTCTTTGTTTATATTGGTTTATAATTTTATTGATTATACAGTGATCACAGTCTACCATAAATTAAAATTATAAGAACCTCTGCCAGCAAACGGTATTTGTTCCCTCCCTCCCTTGATGTCTTTGCTTCTACATAGGTTGTTATCCCCACAATCATTTATTATTGTTTGAACTATTACTTATTAAAGAAATTAGAAAATATTAAAAATTGTCCTCTGTATTTACTTATAGGTTTATCATCCCTGACAGCCTTCCTTTCTGTACTTTTGAATTTCTCTCTAGTATCATTTTCTTTTAGCTTGAAAATCTTTATTTAGTGTTCATGGTAGGTTAAATCTGCTGGTGAGAAATTCCTTAGCTTTTG
>SJYA01005445.1:0-25054 GCA_006410615.1 Neotragus moschatus
GATCTCTCCCAAAGTGCCAAGCCAAGCTTCCCAGCCAAGTGTTCCAAAAACCGAAAAGGGGCTGGCCCTGTCCACCAGTGACTGAAACAAGAAACACAAAAAGACCCTCCACCATCTGTTCTTCTCCAGCTCCACAAGTGGAAACTCCATTGTCCAGGTGCTCAGGCCAAATACTTGGGAGGATCCTCAGCTCATCTTTCTTTCCCACCCCCCACCCTATTCATCCTCTATGCAAACCCTCTCGGTTCTGCCTTCACAACACACCCCAGATCCCACCACTCTGGTACAAGGCACCACTCTCCCTTGCTGGGACCACGAGCCTGTTACTCACTAGTCCCCTCCTTCCTCTCTTGTTCCGCTTCACTCTGTTCCTCAGAGATTCTGTTAAAACCAAAGCCCTCTTCAGCTCAGAATCTTCCACTCTACCATCCTCAGCCACTAGGATGGCCATGATCACAAAAACGGCAAGTGGCAAACGTTGGTGAGGCTGTGAAGCAGCCCTCATCACCTGCTGGTGGGACTGTGAAATCATGCAGCTGTTTTGGAAACAAGCCTGGTTTGGAGACCAACCTCTAAAGGTTAAACATAGAGTTACCCTATGACTCAGCAATGTACCCCAAAGAAGTGAAAACAGAGCTTCTTACAAAAAAAAAAACAAAACAATTAAGGCTAAACAGAATAAATACTATTCAGGCTTCCCTGGTGGCTCAATGGTAAAGAATACACCTGCCAATGCAGGAGATACAGGTTTGATTCCTGGGTCAGGAAGATCCCCTNAACATAGAGTTACCCTATGACTCAGCAATGTACCCCAAAGAAGTGAAAACAGAGCTTCTTACAAAAAAAAAAAAAAAAACACTTTTACGTTATTCCTAATAGCCCACAGTCGAAATAACTTGATGTTCATAAACTGATGGATGGGCAAACAAAATGTGACATGGGCAGAGGGTGGAATACTATTTAGCCATAAAAGAATGAAGTGCTAATACAGGCTACAATGTCGATAATCCTTGAAAATAATCCTTACACAATACCTCTTATGTGAAACGTCCAGAGGCGGCAAATCCACAGAGACAGAAAGTGTGTTAGTGGTTGTCTCGCTCATGGAATCGGTGAGGGGTCGGGGGGAGCAGGGAATAATTGCTGGTGGTTATGAGACTTCTTTTTTTGGGTGATGGAGATGTTCTGGAATTAGGTTGTGGTGATGTCTGCACAACCATAGTGAATATACTAAAAAACAATGAATTGTGTACTCTACTCTAAAATGGTAAATTTTATATTGCATGGATTATATCTTAACTTGGACTGTATCTTCCACCTCAGTCAGCGAACACCTACTGGAGGCCTCCCCAGCCCCATCCCAGCCCTCCACCTCTCTCTGACCTCGTCACTGACTGCTCACTCCCCACCAACCACGCCAACCATGGTCCTCACCCCAGGGCCTTTGCACTTGCTGTTCCCATCACTGGCAAAGCTCCTCTCACACTCCCTTGCAGCCTTCCCCCATATGACTCTCCTTCGCGCGGCCTCCCCTGGTCTTGTGGCTTTCCTGCCGCGCCCCGTCCTGCACTGATTTCTCTCTTTAGCCTGTATCACCCTTTAATGCCTACATATCTCACTTATTTGTTGTCATCTTCCCTCAACAGAATGAAAGCTCCTGGTGAACAGGGGTTTTCATTTACCATGGTGCCCCTAGGGCCTAAAATAATGCCTGGCACATAGTAAGTATTTGTGTTTCCTAAGATAGCCTTCCAACTCTCTGTGTCTTTTCGCAATATGACCTTGCCCCTCTGCCCATGGGGAGCGCCATTCCTTTCCAGCCCTGAACTAGCCTGGGACTTGCTTTGGCCAATAAAATGTGGAAGCAACGCGCTGCTCCACGATGACTTCCGAGACTAGAGACCCACCAGCTTCTGGCTCGCCCTCTTGGAAGACCACAGCAGGCAGTTCTGGTCTTGAGAGGCCACAGGGCGAGAGCAGTCCCGGAGAGTGAGAGGCCGTAGAGGAGAACCGAGGCGCCCGGGCTGCCAGCACCAACCGCCTGACATGAGTGAGGCCATGTTGGATCTTGGGCTGCCGTGGACCCTCAGCTGTCTGCAGCCCCGTGAGGCAGCCCCCAATGCCACAGGAGAGAATGGCTCAGAGGAGCCCATCAACCCGCACAGTCATGCGCTCCAAACTGGGGGTCGTTTTTATCCACTGAAGTTGGGGGTGGTTTGTTACCTGGCAACCGGTAACAAACACAATGCTCAATGAATATTTGTTACAAGAAAGAGGGGAGTGAGGAGAAAAGAAAAAGGCCAGAGGACGGAGGAAAAGCGCTCTCTTGGAAGCGGGACGGCCTGAGAGCCGCAGCCTCGATCAGCGGTGCCTGAGTCCCGCTCTCCCATTCCCGCTGCGAGGTCCTAACTACACCTCTGGCCACACCTGTGCCTCAGTTTCCCCATGTGAAAGGGTGTGTGGGGGGGAACTCCTCAGACTTTCTGTCTTGAGCTGGAAGCTGAAGAGGGTCTGGTAAGTTCTTTCTCTCGGTTACCCTTGGCAAGATGCTCCACCCACACAGGGGAGGACTGGGACCTACTAGGGTCTCCAAACTCAGAAAGAGACGGAAGCCAGGCAGGAAATGAATACTAGGGAAGGAAGCCAGGCTCACGACGGTGTTTTCCTCACATTGCTTATTTCAGTTTCCCACTTTTGACAGAGACTTTTTACTTTTCTCTAAGAAACAGCAGCATCAGCAGGATCATAAATGGCAGCTGACACTCAGGCAGGAAGACAAAGGGGAGGGGTGGAGACTGTGGCGAACAGAAGGCCCTGACCCCATCTAAAGAGGACAGCTGCCACTTGGTTTGAGCGGATCATTCCAGGTGGGAACACACCAAAACTGATTTTATTCAAGAGGAACGGTGATAGGGGTCTTTATACAAACTCTCCCAATTTGCAAATGTTGACAACTAACCTAAAAAGCTAAAAACCACTGTGACAGTCAAGCTCCGGGAGATGGCAAAGGACAGGGAAGCTGGGTGCGCTGCAGTTCAGGGCGTCGCAAAGACAAGGACACGACTGAGCGGCTGAATGACAATGATGGCCAAGCAAGCCTCACTGCAAGCTGAATGCAGCCTTCGCCCCTCTGGCTTATCCGCCTTTAAAACACAGACATCCAGGAAGTGTCCAGAATAGGCACATCTCTAGAAACAGAAAGTCAGTTAGGGGCTTCCTGGTGGTGAGAGTGAAGAGGGCCAGGGTTTCTTCTGGGGATAGCAAAAGTGTTTTAAGATTGATTGTGGTTGATGGTTGTGCAACCCTATGAATAAACCAAAAGCAGTGAAATTACTAAAGCCTGTAACCGTGTGGATCACAACAAACTGTGGAAAATTCTGAGAGAGATGGGAATATTAGACCACCTGATCTGCCTCCCGAGAAACCTGTATGCAGGTCAGGAAGCAACAGTTAGAATTGGTCATGGAACAACAGACTGGTTCCAAATTGGAAAAGGAGTATGTCAAGGCTGTATATTGTCACCCTGCTTATTTAACTTGTATGCAGAGTACATCATGTGAACTGCTGGGCTGGATGAAGCACAAGCTGGAATCAAGATTGCTGGGGGAAATATCAATAACCTCAGATATGAAGATGATACCACCCTTATAGCAGAAAGCAAAGAGGAACTAAAGAGCCTCTTGATGAAACTGAAAGAGGAGAATGAAAAAGCTAGCTTAATACTCAACGTTCAAAAAACTAAGATCATGGCATCTGGTCCCATCACTTCATGGCAAATAGATGGGGAAACAATGGAAACGGTGGCTGACTTTATTTTCTTGGGCTCCAAAATCACTGCAGATGGTGACTGCAGCCATGAAATTAAGATGCTTGCTCCTTGGAAGAAAAACTATGACAAACCTAGACAGCATATTAAAAAGCAGAGACATTCCTTTGGCCACAAAAGTCCATCTAGTCAAAGCTATGTTTTTTCCAGTAGTCATGTGTATGGATGTGAGAGTTGGACCATCAAGAAAGCTGAGTGCTAAAGAACTGATGCTTTTGAACTGTGGTGTGGGAGAACACTCTTGAGTCCCTTGGACAGCAGGGAGATCAAACCAGTCCATTCTGAAGAAGATCGACCCTGGGTGTTCATTGGTAGGATTCATGCTGAAGGTCCAATACTTTGGCCACCTGATATGAAGAACTGACTCATTAGAAAAGATCCTGATGCTGGCAAAGATTGAGGGTGGGAGGAGAAGGGGATGACAGGATGAGATGGTTAGACGGCATCACTGACTTGACGGACATGAGTTTGAGCAAGCTCCAAGAGTTGGTGATGGACAGGGAGGCCTGGCATGCTGCGGTCCATGGAGTCGCAAAGAGTAGGACACGACTGAGCGACTGAACTGAACTGAATAAAACTGTACACTTTATATGGGTGGACTGCACATTATATGAATTATATCACAATAACACTGCTTACACACACACTCTCTCTCTCTGGAGAATCCTTCTAGAAAACACAAGGTCCGCGCAGCCCAGGACAAGGCCGCTGAACAGCTACAACTTTTGTCACAACATTTTTAGAAAAGCCAGACGTTAGGACTTTTATGTGAAAACTCCACTTTTTTTTAGGGCTGGCGTCTACTTAGCCTTTTACAAATCAGACCACCAGGCCAACCAGAGGACACCCACGTGCAGCCAGACCAAGTCTGGGGGGTGGGGTGGGTTCACCTTTTGCTTGACACTTGGTGCTTCGGCCTGACCTTGTCCTCTGTCCCTCAGCCAGGCCGGGCCACAATCCGTGAGTGCAGGATGGGAGTGAAAATGAGCCCAGCCCAAGGACTGTGAGGTCTGCCCACACCCAGGGTGGGCAAATTAGGAACGCCTCCTCTTCTCCAAAGGCACTCGTGGTGGTCCTTTCAGACGGCAGTTAAAGCAAAGGTCTTTAGCAGAAGCAGTCTCGTCTCTGTGCACAGGATGAAAGGGCTGGATTGATGTCAGAAAGATCCTGGGAGCTGGGGCCAGCCACGAATGAAGGCCTGGAAAGAGCAAAGGAAGGAACTCTCCTTCCTTGTGGTGGAATCTCAAACCCAGAGGGGCTGGCATCAGATGATAATCCACTTCCCAAAGAGGAGATGCGGGAACTCCTTCCTCCAGGCCCCCAAAGCAGCCCAAGTAAGCATTCCTATCCCTGAGGGACCCTTGACCTTGAGGTCTAAATGTCCAGAAGGGCTGACTATTCTTGCCCTGACCCTGACAAGAAGGTTAATTTGGCAACAGCAACTAAAAAAATTATTTTTTAAATATTAATTTATTGATCTTTGGCTGCATTGGGTCTTAGCTGTGGCATACGGGGTCAGCTGCCCCACAGCATGTAGGATCTTAGCTCCCTAACCAGGGATCCAACCCAAGGACCCTGCGTCAGAAGGCAGACTCTCCAATGCTGGACCACCAAGGACGTTCCCCTTAAATTTTAAAAGCATATATCCTTGGACCTTGTAAATCCCCCGCGAGGTATTTATCCTCCAGACATATTTGCACAAACGCAGAATGATGTAAGTACATAGATGCTCATTGTAATAGATTGTGACAGCAAGAAGGAGAGGAACGGTTACCTAAATTACCATTCAGATCGACAATGAGATTGTTTGGCAGCTAGAAGCTATTGGCGCGATCCCCGTGCACTCACATGTAAAGCTAAGGAGTGAAGATAGCAAGATGCCGATGGGGGCGGGGCCATGGGGGGGCCGCGGGCGGGGCTGGGCCTCACGCTTCGCTCCGCCAGTCACAGGGACTTTTGGATTCTGTACCGTGTGCACACATTTTTTATTTTTAAACAAAACATATTTAAAGAGAACCAACTCCAGGCTTCCCTAGTGGCTCAGTGGTAAAGAATTCACCTGCCAATGCAGGAGTGAAGTGAAAGTTGCTCAGTCGTGGGTCCAACTCTGTGACTCTTTGTGACCCTGTGGATCATAGAGTCCATGGGATTCTCCAGGCCAGAATAATGGGGTGGGTAGCCTTTCCCTTCTCCGGGGGATCTTCCCAACCCAAGGATCGAACCCAGGTCTCCCACATGGCAGGCAGAGTCTTTACCAGCTGAGCCACCAGGGAAGCCTGATCCCGGAAGATCCCACATGCAGAGAAGCAATGAAGCCCGTGTGTCCCAACTGCTGAGCCCCTGCTCTGGAGTCTGGGAGCCGCAACTGCTGAAGCCCACGCACCCCAGAATCCGTGATCTGCAACAGAGAAGCCACCGCAATGAGAAGCCCGCACACCACAGCCCAAGAAGAGCCCCCACTCGCCACAAGCAGAGAAAAGCCTGTGGGTCAAAGGCCCAGCACAGCCAAAAATAAAAAAATAAATACAATTATTTAAAAATCAAATCAACTCCAGTCCACTCAGAGGAACCCACAGGCCAAATGTCCACCACACTTGCCCCAAGGAATCAATTCAGATCCTAAAACAGTTTAAGAGAACCAGGGGCTTATGTGGACCATGCAACGAGCAACTGTGTTTTGCAAACCAAAAATTGGGATCTACAGTTGTCCTCATGTACACAGATAGAGAAAGTTAGACCATCGGCAGAGGAGCCTGGCGGGCTGCAGTCCATGGGGTCACTGAGGGTTGGACACGACTGAGCGACTTCACTTTCGCTTCTCACTTTCATGCACTGGAGAAGGAAATGGCAACCCACTCCAGTGTTCTTGCCTGGAGAATCCCAGGGACGGGGGAGCCTGCTGGGCTCGCACAGAGTCGGACACAACTGAAGCGACTTAGCAACAGCCCTGGACTTCCAGGCCTCCAGGAGGTCATGCTAGTGAGAACTCACCATCTTCTGCACAAGTGGAGGCTGAAATCACCCTCCTGCAAACACGAAGTAGAATTATCAGTAGAATTATCAGAGGGCGTGTCCCACCCCCTCTCCCACCTGTTCACAGAGCCCTGTGGGTGGGCGCGCCTCCCTTGCACTCTTACTTCCCAGCACCGGGTTCGGGGTCCACACCCAGTACCAGTTCCAGAAACACCTACAGAATGAATAAATGGATAATCGCAGCTAATGCCACAGACCACTTACTGTGGGCCAGACTCCGAGCCAAGCATCACCCACGCATCACCTCACCCAACCCCACAGCTCGGGAGGACAGGTGGAGGGGGCGCAGGGCTGAGATCCGAACCGAGGCCCTGTGGCTCTGGAGCCTGACCAGGGGAGGGGCGCTGGTGGGGTCGGGGGGCACACATCTGCAAAGGATGCTGCTTCAGTGGACACGCAAGGAGTCAGTAGCCGGTGCTGTAGGCGCCGCAGCAGGCAGGATGGAAGGGTTTTCTGCCCTCTGCGAGTGGCAGGGAGCCAGCCCTCCAGGCCTGCGGCAGGTCCCGCTTGCAGGGGGGGCGAGCTGTGAGCTACCCACCAGGCTGACCATCAGAATCTCTGGAGAGGGCTTACAAGTCCAGATCCCCAGGCCTGGGCTGCCTCCCAGGTGCCCCCAACAGTCAGCAGCCACGGGGACTTTCCAACAGACAAATCAGTCTTGGTCACCCTGGGCTTTTCAATCCTGCTGGAAAGCTTTCAGCATCCCGGTGCCCAGGAGGTACCCACTCCAATGAAATGAGGGTGTCAGGGGTGGGAGGCAGACAGCAGTTCTTGTCGTTGGTGGAGATCACAGATGAGGCCAATGTGAGGTGAAGGTTGGGGACCATGCCCTATCCCAGGGCTCACACCTTGGCCATACTCCACCTCACCCCCTAGAGACAGATCTATCTTAACCTCTTATTTATAGGTGCATGAAATAAGGGGGTTTTGCCCTTAAAGTTTTTATTTACACCACACACACCTCTGGGCATCTTCTTTTCTCCCCTGGCGCCAGAATGGTGTGCTCAGAGCGGCTCCTGCTGCAACCGTGAGCGGTCTGCTGGGCAGAAGCATGCCTACGTGACCAGCCCGCACGAGTGGGCACCAGCGTTACTTCCCACCTTTGGGACTCTGTTTCCAAGCTTCTTGGTTAGTGCTGAGAATCAGCAGACTGGGAGCTTTTAGGCACGGTTTCAAGGTGACCCACCCTCAAAGCCCAGATGTCCTGTGATAAGAGACTGTTCAGAGTCAGGAATGGGTCCTTCTGCTGCTGGACAGTTCAGCCTGGGGAAACACGAACTATCTTCTGAGAAACACTACCTTTCTCCAAGCACCCACTTTGGCCTTGACTCTCACACCCCCGAAGGCTCTGATTCAGGGAGCCTGGCCAGCTCGACCCACGTCCACCTGGATGTCCACATCTGTGATCCCCCTGCAGCCACGCCAGCCCCTCCAGCTCGTGCTGGCTCTGCACTAAGTCCACAGATCTGATCCCGTCTTTCTCCTCCTCACACCCAGCTTGGCTCTGCTCACAGCTTCCACTCATGACCCCCTAGAACTGAATTCCAGACTCCTCCCTTTGTGCCCTGCCCACTCTCTCCTCGATCACTGAGGTCCACCCACTCGGGCACCTCCTAGGTCGTCATCTTTCCTTGCTTCCAGCCACACACACAGTGCCAGATCTCTGCCTGGTGGTTCCTCCCAGGCCTCCCTGTGTGTCTCCATCACAGGCCCCAGGCGTCTCCTCTGGGGCATACACCACTGTTCGCTGCCCTGTAGGATTGTTCCAGCCGGCTCATCTCCTGTGCTTGGGGCAGGCGCTGCATCTGCCTCGCTGGCCTCTCCCCTGTGCCCGGCACATTGTCTGGCCCACAGCAAGTCCACCATAAGGATAAGAGGAATAAACTAACCCAGAACTCTTATCTCGAGTCGCAGTAGCCTGTGCCCTGGAACCCACCCACAGAGCTATAATCCGAACACCCCAAATCTGAAAGCAGAAAGGGGACTAGTAGGTCACAAGAGTAAGACACATGCCAGGGTTCCCAGAGGCATGTGGGGTCTACAGGTTGGACACAATAAACAGTCTCTGCTTCCACAAAGAAACGGTCTCTTCTACATTTTGTCTTGAGACCCAAGGGCATTTGGGGCTAACTCATGCCTTCCTATTTCAGTCCAGACTCCTGGTTTGGAGAAACAGTTTCCTTTCCTCTTATCATGACTACAGAAACGTCACAGGTTCAAGCACAAAGGTAAGTGGTAACTGATAACAGCTTCAGTAGAGAGGGACAATAAGGAGGGGTGGGGACTGTGGCAAACAGGGGACCATGACTAGAAAATAGGGACCGAGGATTTCCAGACTGTCCATTATTTTATTTTTTCTTTTCTTTTTTGTGTCTGTTAAACAAACAAGAAACTCAGATTTTTTTTTCATGAAAATTCTCCATTTAAGAACTCCTTTGTGAAAAAAGGATTAAACAGCAACAAAAAAGAACCCTTCCGTGAAGTGAACCAATCGTATCAGAGTTCTGGATTCAGCCCCTGGGCCACCAGTTTGCAGCCCGGGACCTCAACCACAGGTTAACTCTCCCCTCTCATCTCTGCCCACTCAGGCCAAGCAAATGTGAGCAAGCGAAGTCCTTTACTTCCTTCCAGGCAGGCCATGAACCCCATCTGTGGGCCAGACCTATCCTGCATCCCAGCACAGGAACCAAATGGAACTCTGAGTCTTGTCAGGAACTCCCCCTGGGTGGGTATCAGGACTCAGCCATCCAGAAGAACCCCCAAGAGGCAAACATCTCTTTCTCTCCCTGCCATCTTGAAGCAGCTTCCAGAGATCCTGCCTGAAAGTTTCCCCAGAAGAGGAAGCTCAAATCAGAAAGAGAGAGAAAGTAAAGCACAAAAAAGTTGGTCGGACAGAAAAACCCAAAGGCCCTAGAAAGAGTGAAATGCCTCCCGGCCAACTGGTCATCACGCAGCCTTTCAGTGGCTCCTCCATCCAGGGAGGCAGTGCAAAGTCTTCTTTCTGGTCCTCTCACTGGCCCCACTCTGCCCCACTGTACCCCCCTTCTACCTGCTGCTCTTCGCCCCTCATGATTACCCTGCTTCATCCTACCCCAGGGCCTTTGCAAGTTCTGTTTCCTCAGCCTGGAACATTTTCCTCCTCCCTCGCAGGCTGGTCAACGCCTGTTCATGCTTCAGAGCTCAGCCTAAACTGATGTTGCCTCAGGGAAGTGCTCCCTGACCACGCCCAAAGCGGGGGTCCCTCTGCTACTCAGCCTCCTGGATCTCGGTGCTCCCTCTTCCCTGCACATTCCTCAGGGGTTTGGAGAGGCCTTCCCCACCCAAGTCTCCTAGACACTCTACCACATCACCCATGCGGCATTCCCCATGGCATTCACCACAACACAGAGGTTTTGTGTGTGACACGTTTATTGTCTGAGAGTAGGGCCAAGAAAGTGGGGGGCCCTTGTGCGGTTCACTCCCAGCACACAGCAAGGGTTCGAGGTGTTGAAGGACCCACCTCCCTAGGAACTCCAGGGCACCCCCAGGACTAGAGTCTGAGGCTCCGACCGCTCCATTTAAAAGCCCAAAGTGGCCCGAGGACATGGGCTGCTAGGAGGCTCCAGGCACCCAGGCCTGATCCCAAACCAGGCTTCCCTTTGCCAGCTCATTTGCCCATCTCTACAAACAGCTGCCGCACGGGGGAACTGCTAATGAATTAAGCTTTAAGTAGACGCTGCAAGTGACTCCACCCGGGCAGTTTTTGCTTCTTTTGGTAAATAAACTTCAGCAAGAGCTCGAAGTGCCTTTATTGCCGCGTGGAGCTACGGGGAATTCGGCTCTTCATTGCAGCCCTTAAAATGAGCGTGAGCAGCTCATGTCTGAGTTAGAGAGACCCCTGAGTGAGCAAACGAAGTGAATGCTTGCAGCTTCTCCCGGAGGCTGTCCCTAATCAGAGCAAATGAGGCTGAGCCCCTGGGCACAATGACATCTTGCTGCTGAGAGTAAGGTGGAGAAAGAACAAGAAAGACGCTCAGGTTACTCATACCCTTAAGCAGGTACACAGCCTCAATGCCCATGCCTGGGGGCGTGGTTCAGAAATTACCAGACATCCACAGGATCTTGCTTATTTGGTGAGGGCCTCAGGTTTCACAGTTGTGAGGTTGACATAGCAACATCCTAGCTCCTGGTCACTGCCAGGATGCGATGACACAGTCCACGAGCAGAGGTCAGCATGCTGCTGGCACACAGTGCACGCTCAGAAAATAGGAGGGATTATTATGTAATGGCAGTCATGTATGGATGTGAGAGTTGGCCCATAAAGAAGGCTGAGTGCCAAAGAATTGATGTTTTTGAACTGTAGTGCTGGAGAAGACCCTTGAGAGTCTCTTGGACAGCAAGGAGACCAAACCAGTCAATCCTAAAGGAAATCAACCCTGAATACTAATTGGACGGACTGATGCTGAACCTCCAATACTATGGCCACCTGATGCAAACAGTCGACTCACTGGAAAAGACCCTGATGATGGGAGAGACTACAGACAGACAGAAAAGAAGGCGACAGAGAAGGCTGGATGGCATCACTGACTCAGTGGACACAAGTTTGAGCAAACTCTGGGAGATGGTGAGGGACAGGGAGGCCTGGCACGCTGCAGTCTATGGGGTCACAAAGAGCTGGACACGACTTGTCAACTGAACATTATGTAACGGCAGGACACTAAGAAGGTGAAGAAGGACGAAGACCTACACTCTCCAACATGGAAGCCGTCAGCCTCTTACGACTACTGAAAGTGAAAGACGCTCAGTTGTGTCCGACTCTTTGCAACACCATGGACTATACAGTCCATGGAATTCTCCAGGCCAGAGTACTGCAGTGGGTAGCCTTTCCCTTCTGCAGGGGATCTTCCCAACCCAGGGATGGAGCCCAGGTCTCCTGCATTGCAGACAGGTTCTTTACCAGCTGAGCCCCCAGGGAAGCCCTTACGACTATTAAATGCTTGAAATGTGGCTGGTCCACACCTGGGTGTGTTGTAAGCTTAATAGCCCAAGCCTGGTTTTGAAAACTCAGTCCAAAGAAGAGAATGTAAAAATCCCATTGATGGAGAAGGAAATGGCAACCCACTCCAGTACTCTTGCGTGGAAAATTCCATGGATGGAGGAGTCTGGTAGGCTACAGTCCATGGGATCGCGAGACCAAACCTGAGCAACTTCACTGGCACTATAGTTTACTCATTATTCAAACTGTCGCCAGCAAATAAGTGTACCTTGAATTAAAAAAAAACAACAACATTAGAAGAAAAAGAAAAATATCACTGAATTCTTTTTACATTGGTGACATGCTGAAAGGACATTTTGGATAGTTATTTTAAACATATTGAAACTTGTACATCTTAATCTTATAGCATTATATGTCAATTAGATCTCCATAAAGCTGGGAAAAAATACATTGACAATTTCACCTGTTTCTTCTCCCTTTTTGTATGGCTCCTAGAATATTTAAAATGTTAAAAAATAAAATTATTGGCTCATATTTGGCTCAAATTATATTTCTATTGGACAGCTCTTACATTCTGACATGGAAATATGTCCATACTATTTTTTAAACTGAGATAGAATTCACATACTATAAAATTTAACCTTTTAAAGTGTACAATTTTGTGGTTTTCAGTGTGTTCACAAAGTTGTGCAACCATAGGCAGTAATTCCAGAACATTCTCATCACCTTGAAAAGATGCCTTGTGCCTTGCCATTAAGTCATTTCCTATTTGTCCATGCTACTTCGAATAACGAAAAGCAAGCTGCAGAACAGTATTCTAGTATCAAGCGGGTTTTTTGTAAAAACTAATTATGTATAATTATTAGTATACATGCCTACTNAGAACATTCTCATCACCTTGAAAAGATGCCTTGTGCCTTGCCATTAAGTCATTTCCTATTTGTCCATGCTACTTCGAATAACGAAAAGCAAGCTGCAGAACAGTATTCTAGTATCAAGCGGGTTTTTTGTAAAAACTAATTATGTATAATTATTAGTATACATGCCTACTTACATATGCAAATGCATTTTTAATATGCTTGGCATGATGTACACCAAACTGTGGAAGATGGTTATCTGTGGGAACCAGAGCTGGGGTGAGAGAGAAAGATACAAGGTGCTTCCTCTTTATTTTAAATACTTGCGTGCCACTTCTGAGATTTTAAAAGAGAACGGGTTGACTTTCTGGCCCTAAATAAGTCCGGGTGAACTTGGGTAACTAACTTTTTCATGGCACTGTCAACAAACTGACTTCAGCTGGAAGATAAAGAATCCAGCGTTAGACCTACTTTTTATTCCGTGCTTTTAAAACAGCAAGAACAGCTAGAGATGAGGTATTTTCCCTCCTAGCAACAGAAGCGGACCGAGGCCGGGTGCATCCTCACAGACGCAGCCTGCCTGCCTCCTGCGGGAATCTGGCGTCAGCTCAGAGCCGAGCAGGCCGAGCGCGCGGGCAGAGGCGGGACCAGGGCTCGCCGCCCCGAGGGCTCGGGTTTGCAAAGGGCATCAGCTCTGAGCGCGCCTCCCTCTGGCATCCCCGCGGATGCTGGTGGCGGAGGGAGGTGGGGGGTGGTGGTGGTTCGGGGAGAAGGGGTGCTCAGGTAAGGATGGGAGGCGAGTCTGGGCCCCTGAGAGCCGTATTGGCTGGAGGACGGGGCGGGAGCGACCTGACGCGCATCTCTGGGTGACCCTGGGCAGCCACCGCGCCGCCGAGGAGGGACCCCGGGGACCCCCGTGCGTCCCCGGAGTCCCAGCGCCAGGTACGAGAGAAAGCTGCGGGGAAGCCGAGGGTCCGGGCTCAGCGCTCAGGGGTCCGCCACCCCTATTCATCCACTCCCCCGCTGGGGCGCGCGGCCCTGGACACCCCCAACCCCGAGACCCGCCTCCCCCATTTCCAGCCGCGTCCCCTACCTCGGCCCCGGGCTCGGGGGTCAGGAAGACCGCGAGCTCGCGCGCCCCTCCGCGCACGGGCTCCGGCCGATCGGCGTCCACGAGCAGCATCACTAGCGCAGCAGGGTCCGGCCGGCGGAGGCTGCCCGGGAGTCGGACGCCGCGTCCCGGCCTCGGAGCCCCGCCCCCGGTCCGCTGCACGCCCCGCAGCCCGCCTGGTGGAGGCGGGGCCGGTGCGCGCCGAGCGGAGCGCCGGGCCGAGTGCGCAGCGCCGCCCAGTGGCGCGCCGCGCTCCCTACGCCCGGCCCCCGCACCACCTGGCAAACCGGCGTCTCAAACTCGCTTCCAGACGGCCATCACCCGGGGCTCCGTTAAAACGCCCCACGTCCAGGCCACACGCAGTCTCTAGGGTTGTAACTTGGACATCTGCATGGTTTCATGCTCGTCAGGTTATTCTAACGCACCGCTGAGTTTGAGAAAATCCGGTGGAGCAGCGGGAGCCTGTTGAAGGAAGAAGGGGACAGAGGATGAGACAACTGGAGGGCATCACCGATTCCTTAGAGTCTGAGTTTGAGCAAGCTCCGGGAGCTGGTGAAGGACAGGGAAGCCTGGCGTGCTGCAGTCCACTGGGTCGCAGAGCGTCCACAACTGAGCTGAACTGGGAAGTTTCTAAAAGCCCGGAAGTCAGACCTCACCCCAGGCCTATTCAGCCAGAATCTCTGGAGGTGGAGCTAGCGCATCCAGTAGTTTGTAAAGCTCCCCGGGTGGTTCCAGCGTGTATTCAGGATAGAGAACAGCTATCTTAGAGGAGCCTTTCATTTAAAGACCACCCCTCCCCCCACCAGGCCTCTCCTAGGCTGACAGTCCTAAAAGTTAGGGAAGCTGGGTGTACCGATCCTCTTCCTCCCGGGGGCAGATTTTAAAGTAACCTCCACATGGAATCCTTAAGCACACTAAATTTGACCCCCACCCCCTAAGAGGCTAGTCTAGACTCCTTAATTGTTCAGTCGCTCAGTCGTGTCCGACTCTTTGGAACCCCATGGACTGCAGCACACCAGACCTCCCTGTCCATCACCAACTACTGGAGATCGCTCAAAACTCATGTCCATTGATTCGGTGATGCCATCTAACCATCTCATCTGCTGTCGTCCCCTTCTCCTCCCGCCTGCAATCTTTCCCAGCATCAAGGTCTTTTCCAGCTCTTTGCATCAGGTGGCCAAAGTATTGGAGCTTCACCTTCAGTCCTTCCAGTGAATATTCAGGGTTGATTTCCTTTAGGATTGACTGGTTGGATCTCCTTGCTGTCCAAGGGACTCTCAAGAGTCTTCTCCAGCACCACAGTTTGGAAGCATCTAGTCTGCAGCGCTCAGCCTTCTTTATGGTCCAACTCTCACATCCATACATGATTACTGGTAAAACCACAGCTTNAGGATTGACTGGTTGGATCTCCTTGCTGTCCAAGGGACTCTCAAGAGTCTTCTCCAGCACCACAGTTTGGAAGCATCTAGTCTGCAGCGCTCAGCCTTCTTTATGGTCCAACTCTCACATCCATACATGATTACTGGTAAAACCACAGCTTTGAATAGACAGACCTGCTAGTGAGTCAAGTTTTTTAAAATGTAAGGAGGTATCCAGAGGTCTAGCAGTCTAATTTTTCCTATGATTATTTTTCTTTTAAAGTGTTACATTGCTTTTTTAAAAATCGAGCTCGGCTTAGGGCTAAAATAAGTATACAGGACTCCCCTTATCCTCATCCTGTTAAATCTGAATTTGTATTTCATCCGACAAGCTTAGGTAGGGAGGGGCAAGACCACAGGCTTGGTGTGTCTTTTGGGTAATCCATTTTCCCCCTTCCACAGCTGTCCACTGCTAATTGCTTTACACCGACGCCCAAACAGCCAGGCTTTCGGGCCAGAGGAATATTCTGGAAAATTCTTGGCCAAGACTTGGGCCTCAGGTGCTAAGGAAGAGGATTTAATAGAAACTCACTGAACCTGCACTTGGACATTCATTGCTGTCCCGAAGTGTCTGATGCCCAGAGCTCTTCTGCATCACACAAGACAGCCAGGAGCCCAGCTCTGACCCTCACCCCTGCCCACGGAACCGGCTTCAGATTAGCCAAACAGGCCTAAGTGCAGCAAACTTCCCCTGATGGAGGAATCTCGGAAACATAACGTTAAGAAAAAGAGAACGGGGCGGGGGGGGGGGGGGCGGGGAAGCAAGTCGCAGAAGGCTCTTAGGGCACTCCGCCATTAACATAAAGTTTTTAAAACACGCGAAACCGCACTATATATTGTTTATGGATACAGATATATGGAGTCAAAGTATAAAGCTGTGCACGGGGGTGCGGCGCCACATTCAGGAAACTGGTTACTTCGGGGTGGCGGAGAGGAGACGGGAGGGTGCGAGAGGGGTTTCAACTATGTAGTCCTAGTGTTCTGTTTCTTCCGCTGATGCTTGTTACAGTATTAACTTTAAAGATGCTCAATATGACTCATTGGAGAGGGGAGGAAACAGAAAAACCAAAACCCTAGGGACTTAGCTAAAAATGCTGCTTACCCCAACCCCCTCTTCCTGGAGATGGGGTGTCAGGGGAAGAGATCTTCGCTCTGCACAAGCGTCAAGGGGATCCCTACCCTGGGCCAAGTTGGCTTGCCAACAGTCATTTTTGCTTCCAGTCTTTCCCCGCTCCTCCCCAATGTAATGATGCCTTAGAAACATTTTGCTTAAAATGCAGCTGCCCGGAGCCCCACCCCAGCTTTCGGAGTCGGAGTCTCTGGGGAGAAGGGGCGCTGGGCGGGGGCACTCTGGAAGGCTCTGCGGTTGCCTGTGATGCACGCAGGACATCCAGGATAGCCCAGGGAGTGTGGCGGGCTCAGGAGCCCCCGTAGGGGGCCAAATGAATGATTTGAAACAAAGAGGACAATCACAAATACGTCTCCGCGGCCCCCCGGAGGCGCTCGGGGCGACCCCGGAGCCGGCGGCGCGCCCGCGGCCTGGAATGCAGCCCGCCGGGCCGCACCCTGCCCGAACCAGTCTGAACCAGCTGCGGGGACGGGGGCGCGGCGCGCCCGCGAGCTCCCCCTGGCGCCCGAGCCGCGCTCCGAGCCGCTCGGGCCTCCTGCCCGCCTGCTCCCTCCCCGCCCGGGCTGCGGGCGCCCTGGCCGCCGGGCCCCGCGACCCCCGAGGGAGCGCCACAGCCGCCCCCAAGCTGGGCTCCGAGGCCCCCCAGCCTCCTTCCCCCCACCCCGTCTGGCTTCACCTCCAGCTGCAAAATGGTTGCCTGTGTGTGTCTTTTCAAGGTCACCTCTGTCCACTCAGGCCTCAGGCACCCGAAGTTCTAGATGAGCGTGGTTGCCAGACTCAGCTGCGCGTTGGAAACTCCTGGAGACTTCCAGAAAAATACCGAAGCTCAGACCGCTCCCCAGAGAATGGGATTTAATCGGGCAGGGGACCGTGGCCTAGGTTGCGGAGGTTGGAAGGATTCCCCAGGTGATTCTATTTGTGCGGCTCCAGCGCTGGTTGTCTCTGTGGGCCTGTGAGTCCGCAGCTGCCCGTTTCCAAGGTCCGCTGGCCTCACTGAGGATGTGACAGCTTCCTAGGGGCCAGATTGCGTTCTAAACTCTTCACATAGATGCTTGCCTTGAATCCCCACCGCACCCTGGGAGACAGGGCCGCTCTGCTGATACCCATTTTCGAGATGAAGAAACTGAGATCCGGCGAGGTTAAATTACTTGCCAGGGACTATAATTAGCTCCGAAGAATTGATTGCTTTCCAATTGTGATGGAGAAGACTCTTGAGAGTCCCTTGGATAGCAAGCAGGTTAAACCAGTCGGTCGTAAAAAACATCAACCCTGAATATTCATTGGAAGGACTAAAGCTGAAGCTCCAATACTTTGGGCTCCTGTTGCAAAGAGGCGACTCCCTGGAAAAGACTCTGATGGGGGAAAAATTGAAGGCAAAAGGAGGAGGAGGCTGCCAAGGAGAGGATGAGATGGTTCGATAGCATCACTGACTCAGTGGACATGAATTTGAGCAGCCACTAGGAAATCGAGGGACAGGGAAGCCAGGCACTCTGCGGTCCATGGGCTCACAAAGAGTTGGACACGATTAGCGAGTGAACAACACAACATAATTGATGATTAGTAAATGGAAGAACCTAGGTGCTTACCTGCTACTCCCATCCTGCCTCCTACAGGATGGCCCTGCTGTGGTCCTGGTGCTGCCACTTCAGCCCAGCCTGGCCTGCTGGGAAGGTGGGCAGCTGCCCTGCCCCCTGTGCCAGACCCCCCACCCTCCTTTTCACTGCCCTCCCAAAGGACCAGCCAGCAATCTCCCCCAGCTCTCAGTTCCCCAAGTGAACTTCAGGTTCAATGGTGCAGTTCAGACCCTGCCCCCAGCCCTCCCTTGCCAGTGTGTCCTCTCTGAACCCTAAGATGCCAATGAGGGCCCACAGAGCAGAGCTCTGCAGGAGGCAAGAGAGACCCCAGGAAGACAGACTGTTAAGGGGCCTCCTGGTCAGGAGCAGCTCCCAGGAGCGAGGGTCTCCCTTTTGGCGGGGGTGTGTCCTGGGCATCCCTCCTGCCTCACCTGAGTACTGGCCCTGCCATGGAGCCTGACCCTATGGGCTGAATGTGTGTGTCCTGAGTTCATACGTTGAAAGCCTAACCCCAAGGTGATGGTCTTGGGAGGTGAGGACTTTGGGAGGTGGTTAGATCATGAGGGTGGAGCCCTTCCCTGCTGTAGCACGCTTACAGAGGTGAGCCGGGAGGCCCAGGCTGGGCATCTAGTCCACAGGGAGATCGGCACCGCGTCACTCCCACACAGTTGACCCCAAGACACAGGAGTCCAGAGGGAGACACACACACACACACACGCACATATGAAAAGTGAAACTGTTAGTTGCTCAGTCCTGTCCAACTTTTTGTGACCCCAGGGTCTATAGAGCCCACCAGGTCCCTTTGTCCATGGAATTCTCCAGGCAAGAACACTGGGATGCATAGCCGTTCTCTTCTCCAGGGCATCTTCCTGGGGATTGAGCCAGGGATTGAACCTGTGACTCCCACATTGCAGGTAGATTCTTCACCCTCTGAGCCACCAGGGAAGCCTCACGTAAGTGTGTGTATGTGTATAAGTATACACATACACACACACGCATATGTGTGTGTACACACACACACACACAATAAGAAAAAAAGAAAGAGACCCGAGAGCGCTCCCTGCCCTTTCTGCCGTGTGAGGACACGTGGAGGAGCCAGCAGCCTGCACCCTGGACGTAGGCCTCACCAGAACCTGACCCTGCTGGCTCCCTGATCCTGAGCTTACAGCCTCCTGATCTGTGAGAAATAAATGGCTGCTGTTTATAAGCCGTGCAGGCTAAGGCGTTTTGTTATAGCCTGGCCCCAAAGAAGACATTCACAGGAGTGTTAGATTTGCACATCACCGTGCTTAAATGCTCAACAAACTGGAAAACTCTTGAAGACATGGGAATACCAGACTGCCTTACCTGCCTCCTGAGAAATCTGTATGCAGGTCAAGAAGCTACAGTTAGAACTGGACATGGAACAATGGACTGATTCAAAATTGGGAAAGGAGTACATCAAGGCTGTACATTGTCACCCTGCTTATTTAACTTACACGCAGAGTACATCATGAGAAATGCTGGAATGGAAGAAGCACAAGCTGGAATGTAGATTGCTGGGAGAAATATCAATAACCTCAGATATGCAGATGACACCACTCTTATGGCAGAAAGTGAAGAGGAGCTAAAGATCCTCTTGATGAAAGTGAAAGAGGAGAGTGAAAAAGCTGGCTTAAAAATCAACATTCAGAAAACGAAGATCATGGCATCCAGTCCCATCACTTCATGGCAAATAGATGGGAAACAATGGAAACAGTGACAGACTTTATTTTGGGGGCTCCAAAATCACTGCAGATGGTGACTGCAGCCATGAAATTAAAAGACGCTTGCTCCTTGGAAGAAAACCTATGACCAACCTAGACAACTAAAAGCAGAGACGTTAATTTGCCGATAAAGATCCATCTAGCGAAAGCTATGGTTTTTTTAGTAGTCGTGTATGGATGTGAGAGTTGGGCTATAAAGAAAGTTAAGCACTAAAGAACTCATGGTTTTGAACTATGGTGCTGGAAAAGACTCTTGAGTCTCTTGGACTGTAAGGAGATCCAACCAGTCCATTCTAAAGGAAATCAGTCCCAAATATTCATTGGAAGGACTGATGCTGAAGCTCCAATACTTTGGCCACCTGATGTGAAGGAATGACTCATTAGAAAAGATCCTGATGCTGGGAAAGATTGAAGGCAGGAGAAGGGGACGACAGAGGATGAGATGGTTGGATGTCATCACCAACTTGAAGGACATGAGTTTGAGCAAGCTCTGGGAATTGGTGATGGACAGGGAAGCCTGGCGTGTTGCAGTCCATGGGGCAGCAGAGAGTTGGACACGACTGAGCAACTGAACTGGACTATGCTTAAATGTCTGTATCTTTCAATATGGTGTCCTTTGACCGTCTACACAGGCTGTGGCTTCTCTCGATAGGAAAGGAAAGCTTAGGAAGCCATGGGCCTGCACTGTGACATGGCAGTTAATGAGATGCCCTAGTTGGCACACTCTTCCTCAGTGGGCCTCAGTCTCTCTCTGGCCTCTCGGTCCGTGAGGGTGTCAGAGTTCTGCCCCCGGGGTCCTCTGGACACGCCCCACGCCCGCCGGGCTCCACATCAGAGTCCTGTGTGTCTGTTGGAGGCCTCCGCTGCCCTGGGGCTGACCACCCTCCCTGCCTTTCCGTCTAGTCTTCGAGGCCATTCTTCCATGGCCCGTTTTCCGACCCCCAAACAGATGGGCCCTTTAAGCTTACCTTCTGCTAACCTTCTGCTAAGTTGGAAGGCCACCGTCAGACAGGAAGTTCTCGAGGCAGAGCCCACGTCGCCCGTTTGGGGGGCTTACCGTAGCAGTCTAGTGGCTGCCTTTGCACATACAAGTCAACAAGCACGTTTCTCTAAAATTTGAAGTCGCTCTCCTGCTTGGCATCTCTGCCTCCCCACCAGCAAAATGATTTAGAACATAACCCCTCTTCAGAGAAGCACAGTGAAAAGCCAGGCTTTAAAAGCACTTTTTCGAAGACAGTTTTGAAATGCTCTCTGTATAGTAACGGGAGACAGGACATCCCATTCTTTCTCTGTGAAAGAAGGCTTCTAATTCTCCCCAGGAATTTGATTCGTTTTTCACTGTGGCTTTTCTTTCCGCAACAGAGCTACACAAAGGGTCTTGTAGCTTTGGAGGCAAGGGGCCAAGGTTCAAGGTTCAAAATGCTCCCTAAGCTGTCACTTGGCTTTCTGGCTAGCGCTGCATGTTTCCTGGGAAGTGAGAGAAGAATCACATGTTTAGAGGAAAGAGGAGGTTTTACCCCTCCAGCCACTGAAATATGAGACTTCCCTGGTGGCTCAGTGGTTTAAAAAAAAAAAAAAAAAAAATTCCCCCTGCCAATGCAGGAGAACAGGGTTCGATCCCTGGGTCGTGAAGATCCTCTGAAGAAGGAAATGGCAGCCCACTCCAGTATTCTTGCCTGGGAAATCCCATGGACGGAAGAAACTGGTCGTTGTAGTCTGTGGAGTCACAAAGAGTCAGACACGATTTAACAACTGAACAAGTTCCTGAAATGCGGGTCCCAGACTATTTGTTCTGCCTCCATCTAAACAGATATTGGAGGGAAGATGCTGCCCAGTGAAGTGTGAAGGGGTAGGACTCAGGTGAGCCAGGCATGAGCTTAGAGCCTTCTGCAAATTCTCCTGCTGGCCAGAGGCCGAACTGGGTATCACAGGCCCACCATTCCTAATGCAAAACCCTTGGGGCCAGCGGGTTTCAGAATCAGGGCTCCCGGGTTTTGGAGGGGCAACACCCTGTTACCGAGCCTTGTATTTCTCAGCAGAGTGCGTCAGCACTCACCTTCGTGAGCTAACTGGAGGTCTCAAATGAGTCTCATGCCAGTTCGGCTCAGGTTTTGCCAGTCATCACATTTCTGCTGGCCCGATGGAGAAAAAAGCAAATGGTTTTGTTCCCTGGATTTTAAAAGTACCAAAAAAAATTTAAGAAAAGGAATTGTGGACTTGATTTTCTGTTTTGCAGCTGGGAAAACAGGATCAGGGAACTGTGGCCCAGGCCCATGCGTGTAACTAAGTGGGGTTGGGTTTCAAGCTCATGGCTCTTCCTCTTGTATCACAGTGAGATGGATCTGAAGTTAGAAAATGAAGTGCCCTGGTAAAACAATATTCGTCAGACGATTTGGGACGTGGGAGTATATTTGTTTTCCTGCTTTAGGAGCCTATGTCTCTTTTCACTAGGGTTCAAAGGCCCTTTGCTGTCCTTGGCGTTACATGGTACAGCATTGTCTACATAGTAGGCTCTCGGTAAATGAGATTCTGCTCTCCATGAAGCCTGCAGGCATACCAGCAGTGGACGATGAGCCAAGAGGGGACTCTGGCTGTAACCATGAAGTTTAACAAAGAATAAGGAAGAAGCATTTACTTTTTTGAAGATTATTGAGGATATGAGAAACCGCATCAGAGAGAATTTTTTTTTAGACTTCTTAGAAAACAACAGCTTTGTTTGTTGCTTACTTTTGGCTCTGCTGGGCCTTCACCGCGAGGGCCTTTCTCTGGTTGCAGTGAGGAGGCGCCACTCTCTCATGGTGCAAGGGGTTCTCATTCGGCGGCTTCCCTTGCAGTGGAGCAGTGGCTCCAGGTGCGTGGGTCCCAGTAGTCGCAGTTCCTGGGCTCTAGAGCACAGGCTGAGTCGTTGTGGTGCGCGGGCTCAGTTGCTGCAGCACGTGGGATCTTCCCAGACCAGGGATCGAACCGGTGTCCCTGGCATTGCAAGGTGGAGTCTTAACCACTGGACCACCAGGGAAGCCCAAAAGAGAGGCTTTTCATCCCTCTTGATGAGTGATCAAACCCTTGTCTCTGGCATTGGCAGGCAGATTCTTTACCACTGAGCCACCAGCGAAGCCCAACAGAGAGAAGTTTTTAATTGATTTTAAATTTAACTTAAAATAGTGAGATAACACCGTTGCTGTAAAGCCAGTGAGAATGAAGATGCTTTAATTAAAACATACAGAATGCAGTACAAAGAGTGAGAAGCGGACAGTCTTCTGGCTCCTGAAGGGCCCCTACCAGGTTCAGAGTGAACCTCTGGGGGGCAGCCGGGCACAGTGACTAACAGCATACCCTCTAGAGTCAGCCACCAAAAGCTGTGTGATCTCGGTGGAGTCACATAACTTCTCTGTGCCTGAATTTCCTCATCAGTAAAGTGGCATGGTACAACTTCATGGTGCTGCTGACATGACTCAATGAGACAGTCTTTGTCAACTGCTTTAAGCACTGGCTGGCATAGAGTAATTGTTCAATAAATCCTACATTAGAAGTGGAATATCGACAAACTAGAGTGTTTTCCAAGGAGGACAGAGAAGATGGCCAGATAGGTAACACAGCTGATGGTGGCAAGGATTCGGTCACCAAGAACGCATTTAATAAACGTCTGTCCAGGCCAGGGCTTCCCGGTAGGTCAGTGGTAATGAATGTGCCTGCAGTGCAGGAGACCCAGGTTCGATCCCTGGTCAGGAAGCTCCTGCAGAAGGAAATGGCAGCCCACGCCAGTGTTCTTGCTTGGAAAATCCCATGGACAGAGGAGCCTGGTGGGCTACAGTCCATAGGGTTGCAAAAGAGTCAGACACGAACTGAGCGGCTAAACAACAGCTGTTGAGACAAACTGAACATGAAGTCAGTTTATGACCGATTTGATGTTCATGGGACTTCCCAGGTGGCACTAGTAGTAAAGAACCCGCCTGCCAGTGCAGGAGATGTAAGAGATGTGGGTTTAATCCCTGGGTCGGGGAGATGCCCTGGAGCAGGAAATGGCAACCTACTCCAGTATTCTTGCCCAGAGAATCCCATAGACAGAGGAGCCTGGTGGCCTACTATTCATCGGGTCAGCATTTCATGGCAAATAGATGGGAAAACAATGGAAACAGTGACAGACTTTATTTTCTTGGGCTCTAAAATCACTGCAGATGCTAAAGCTGAAACTCCAGTACTTTGGCCACCTCATGCGCAGAGTTGACTCATTGGAAAAGACTCTGATGCTGGGAGGGATTGGGGGCAGGAGGAGAAGGGGACGACCGAGGATGAGATGGCTGGATGGCATCACTGACTCGATGGGCGTGAGTTTGAGTGAACTCTGGGAGTTGGTGATGGACAGGGAGGCCTGGCGTGCTGCAGTTCATGGGGTCGCAAAGAGTCGGACACGACTGAGCGACTGAACTGAACTGAACTGAATGACCTGGGGAGTTCCTCTTTCAGTATCCTATCATTTTGCCTTTTCATACTGTTCATGGGGTTCTCAAGGCAAGAATACTGAAGTGGCTTGCCATTCCCTTCCCCAGGGGACCACATTCTGTCAGACCTCTCCACCGTGACCCGCCTGTCTTGGGTTGCCCTGCGGGCATGGCTTGGTTTCATTGAGTTAGACAAGGCTGCGGTCCTAGTGTGATTAGATTGACTAGTTTTCTGTAGTATGGTTTCAGTGTGTCTGCCCTCTGATGCCCTCTTGCGACACCTACTATCTTACTTGGGTTTCTCTTACCTTGGGCGTAGGGTATCTCTTCACGGCTGCTCCAGCAAAACACAGCCACTGCTCCTTACCTTGGACGAGGGTTATCTCCCTACCGCCACCGTTCCTGACCTTCAACGTGGGATAGCTCCTCTAGGCCCTCCTGCGCCTGCGCAGCCACCGCTCTTCGGGTTGCTCCTCCCGGCAGCTGGCCCTGGCCTTGGGCTGGGGGTGGCTCCTTAGGGTCACCACCCCTGGCGTCAGGCGCGAGGTGGCTTCTCCCGGCTGCCCCTGACCTTGGAAATGGGGTGTCTCCTCCCGGCCGCCACTGGTCTTGGACGCAGGGTTGCCCCTCTCGGCCGCCGCCCCTGACCTTGGATGCTGCCCCTAACCTCGGACACAGGATGTCTCCTCCCGGCCACCACTGACCTCAGACACAGGGTAGCTCCTCTCGGCCGCCACCCCTGACGTCGGACGCAGGGTAGATCCTCTCGGGCCGTTCCTGCGCCATCACAGCCTGGCATTCTAGGCTGCTGCCCCTGACCTTGGATGTGGGGTAGCTCCTCTCGGCCCCGCTCAGTGCGCTGGCCCGTGGCCTCCTGCGCTCAGTGCGCCGGCCCACGGCCGCCTGTGCTCAGTGCACCAGCCCATGAGAACGCACTGGTCCTGTCT
>SJYA01005446.1:0-25856 GCA_006410615.1 Neotragus moschatus
TATGTTTTCCTCTAAGAGTTTTATAGTTTCTGGTCTTACATTTAGGTCTTTAATCTATTTTGAGTTTATGTTTGTGTATGGTATTAGGGAGTGTTCTAATTTCATTCTTTTACATGTAGCTGTCTTGTTTTTCCAGCACCATTTATTGAAGAGGCTGTCTTTGCCCCTTTGTATATTCTTGCCTCCTTTGTGAAAAATAAGGTACCCACGGGCACATGGGTTTATTTCTGGGCTTTCTATCTTGTTCCATTGGTCTATATTTCTGTTTTTGTGCCAGTACCATACTGTCTTGATGACTGTAGCTTTGTAGTATAATATGAAGTCAGGAGGGTTGATTCCTTTAGCTCCTTTCTTCTTTCTCAAGACTACTTTGGCTATTTGGGGTCTTTTGTGTTTCCATATGACTTGTGAAAATTTTTTGCTCTAGTTCTGTGAAAAATGCCATTGGTAATTTGATAGGGATAGCACAGAATTTATAGATTGCTTTTGGTATATAGTCATTTTCACAATATTGATTCTTCCTACCCAGGAACATGGAATACCTCTCCACCTGTTTATGTTGTCTTTGATTTCTTTCATTAGCATCTTATAATTTTCTTTGTATAGTTCTTTTGTCTTCTTGCTGCTGCTGCTGCTGCTAAGTCACTTCAGTTGTGTCCAACTCTGTGCAGCCCCATAGACGGCAGCCCACTGGGCTCCTCTGTCCCTCCTCTCTCCAGGCAAGAACACTGGAGTGGGTTGCCATTTCCTTCTCCAATGCATGAAAGTGAAAAGTGAAAGTGAAGTCGCTCAGTCGTGCCCGATTCTTAGGTAAGTTTATTCCTAGATATTTAATTATTTTTGTTGCATTGGTGAATGGGATTGATCTCTTAATTTCTTCTTGATTTTTCACTGTTAGTATATAGAAATACAAGTGATTTCTGTGTATTGATTTTGTATCTTGCAACTTTGCTAAATTCACTGATTAGCTCTAGTAATTTTCTGATACTATCTTTAGGGTTTTCTATGTACAGTATCATGTCATCTGCAAACAGTGAGAGCTTTACTTCTTCTTTTCTGATCTGGATTCCTTTTTCTTTCTTTTTCTTCCCTGATTGCTGTAGCTAGGACCTCCAGAACTATGTTGAATAATAGTGGTGAAAGTGGACACCCTTGTCTTGTTCCTGATCTTAGGAGGAGTACTTTCAGTTTTTTGCCATTGAGAATAATGTTTGCTGTAGGCTTATGGTCTTTACTATGTTGAGGTAGGTTCCTTCTATGCCCATTTTTTTGAAGAGTTTTAATCATAAATGGGTGCTGAATTTTGTCAAAGGCTTTTCTGCATTTATTGAGATGATCATATGATTTTTATTTTTTAATTTGTTAATATGGTATATCATATTGATTTGTGTGTGTATATTGAAGAATCTTTGCATTCCTGGAATAAACCCAACTAGATCATGGAGTATGAGCTTTTTGATGTGTTGCTGAATTCTATTTGCTAAAATTCTGTTGAGGATTTTTGCATCTGTGTTCATCAGTGATATTGGCCTGTAGTTTTCTTTTTTTGTATTGTCTTTGTCTGGTTTTGGTATCAGGGTGATGGTGGCCTCATGGAATGAATTTGGAAGTGTTCCTTCCTCTGCAATTTTTTGAAAGAGTTGTAGAAGGATAAGCATTAGCTCGTCTAAATGTTTGATAGAATTCTCCTGTGAAGCTATGTGGTCCTGGGCTTTTGTTTTTTGGGAGATTTTTGATCACAGCTTCAATTTCAGAGCTTGTAATTGGGTTGTTCATAATTTCTATTTCTTCCTGGTTCAGTCTTGGAACATTGAACTTTTATAAGAATCTGTCCATTTCTTCCAGGTTATCCATTTTATTGTCATATAGTTGTTCATAATAGTCTCTTATAATCCTTTGTATTTCTGCAATGTCTGTTGTAACCTCTCCTTTTTCATTTCTAATTCTGTCGATTTGATTCTTCTCTCTTTTTTCCTTGATGAGTCTGGCTAAAGTTTTGTCAATTTTGTTTATCTTCTCAAAGAAACAGCTTTTAGTTTTATTAATCTTTACTATTGTTTCTTTCATTTATTTTTTATTTATTTCTGCTCAGATCTTTATGATTTCTTTCCTTTTGCTAATTTTGGGGGTTTTTTGTTTTTCTTTTCCAGTTGTTTTAGGTGTAAAGTAAGGTTGTCTACTCGATGTTTTTCTTGTTTCTTGAGGTAGGATTGTATTGCTATAAAATTCCCTCTTAGAACTGCTTTTGTTGCATCCCATAGGTTTTGAGTTGTGTTTTCATTGTCATTTGTTTCTAGACATTTTTTGATTTCCCTTTTGATTTCTTCAGTAACCTATTGGTTATGTAGAAATGTGTTGTTTAATTTCCATGTGTTTGTGTTTCTTACAGTTTTTTTTCTTGTAATTGATATCTAGTCTCATAGCATTGTGGTTAGAGAAGATTCTTGATATGATTTCAATTTTCTTAAATTTACTGAGGTTTGATTTGTGACCCAAGATATGGTCTATCCTGGAGAATATTCCGTGTGCACTTGAGAAGAAGGTGTATTCTTTTGCATTTGGATGGAATGTCCTGAAGATATCAACGAGATCCATCTCATCTAATTATCATTTAATATTTGTGTTTCCTTATTAATTTCTGTTTGATGATCTGTCCATTGGTGTGAGTGGGGTGTTAAAGTCTCCTACTATTATTGTGTTACTGTCAATTTCTCCTTTTATGTCTGTTAGTGTTTTTCTTATGTATTGAGGTGCTCCTATGTTGGGTTCATAGATATTTACAATTGTTATGTCTTCCTCTTGGATTGATCCCTTGATCATTTTGTAGTGTCCTTCCTTATCTCTTGTAATATTCTTTATTTTAAGGTCTGTTTTGTCTGATATGAGGATTGGCACTCTAGCTTTCTTTTGCTTCCCATTTGTATGGAATATACTTTCCCATCCTCTCATTTTCAGTCTATATGTGTCTTTAAGTCTGAAGTGGGTTTTTTTTATAGACAGCATATATGTGGGTCTCGTTTTTGTATCCATTCAACCAGTTTGTGTCTTTTGGTTGGAGCATTTAATCCATTTACATTTAAAGTAATTATTGATATATATGTTCCTATTGCCATTTTCTTAATTGTTTGGGGTTGATTTTTGTAGATATTTTTTTCTTCTCTTGTATTTCTTGTCTATATAAGTCCCTTTAACATTTGTTATAAAGCTGGTTTGGTGGTACTGAATTCTCTTAACTTTTGCTGGCCTGAAAAGCTTTTTATTTCTCCATTGATTTTGAATGAGATCCTTGCTGGGTACAGTAATCTTAGCTGTAGATTTCTCCCTTTCAGTACTTTAAATATATCCTGCCATTCCCTTCTGGCCTGCAGAGTTTCTGCTGAAAGATCAACTGTTAAGTGTATGGGGTTTCCCTAGTATGCTACTTGTTGCTTCTCCTTTGCTGCTTTTAATATTTTTTCTTTGTGTTTACTCTTTGTTAATTTGATTAGTATGTGTCTTGATGTGTTTCTCCTTGGATTTATCATGTATGGGACTCTTTGTGCCTCTTGGACTTGATTGACTATTTCCTTTTCCATGTTGGGGAAATTTTCAACTATAATCTCTTCAAAAAATTTCTCATACCCTTTCTTTTTCTCTTCTTCTCTTGGGACCCATATAATTCGAATGTTGGAAAATTTGATATTATCCCGAGGTCTCTGAGACTATCCTCAGTTCTTTTTATTCTTTTTACTCTATTCTGTTCTCCAGAAGTTACTTCCACCATTTTATCTTCCAGATCACTGATTTGTTCTTCTGCTTCAGATACTCTGCTATTGATTCCTTTTACAGTATGTTTATTTCAGTAATTGTGTTGTTTGTCTCTGTATGTTTATTCTTTACTTCTTCTAGGTCTTTGTTAATTGATTCTTGCATTTCCCCCACTGTGTTCTCAAGGTTTTTGATCATTTTTACTGTCATTACTCTGAATTCATTTTCAGGTAGTTTGCCTATTTCCTCTTCATTTATTTGGACTTGTATTTCTAGTTTGTTCCTTCATTTGTGTAGTATTTCTCTGAATTTTCATTATTTTTTTAAACTTACTGTGTTTGAGGTCTCCTTTTCTCAGGCTTCAAGGTTGAATTCTTTCTTCCTTTTGGTTTCTGGCCTCCTAAGCTTGGTCCAATGGTTTGTGTAAGCTTCCTATAGGGTGAGATTTGTGCTGAATTTTTGTCTGTTTTTCCTCTGATGGGCAACACTGAGAGAGGTAGTAATCTTGTCTGCTGATGATTGGGTTTGTATTTTTGTTTGTTTGTTGTTTAGATGAAGCATCCTATACAGAGTGCTACTGGTGGTTGGGTGATGCTGGGTCTTGTATTTAAGTGGTTTCTTTTGTGTGAGTTCTCACTATTTGATATTTCCTAGGGTTAGTTCTCTGGTAGTCTAGGTTCTTGGAATCAGTGCTCCTACTCCAAAGGCTCAGGGCTTGTTCTCATGGCATGGGAGGCTCATCTTCCTAGAAGTCTCATTTTGATAAGTTTATTCCACCCCCAGTCCCCACCATCTTTGAATAGTGGCCATTGACAACCTTTGAGAATAACATTTTGTCTCTTTTTCCTAGTTAACAATCTAGATATTATGTATTCAGTAAAAAAAAAAAAGCATTTAAAACAGATAATTATTTGAAACGAATACCTGTCTCTTGTTTGTTAAGACATTAGGCACAAGAAGTACTCACATTTCTTGCAGGACATTTTATCCTGCCCAGAATGTCTGTAAGACATTTGGTTTCTGCCCAAAGGTCCTTGGTACGTGTTCCTGTCCAAAACCATTTGGCATGGACAAATACACTCATGGACAGTTTGGATAGGACCAGATTTCAAGGACCTCTGGGCCAGATGTCTGCTAACCCTCACATCTAGATCATAGTTGAAATGACTTCACAATGTGGCCAGTCCTCCTGAAACTTTAACAGCTGTCTGGATGTGTGAGCTTTTTTTTTTTTTTTTTTCAAGCTATATGAGTCATTCACAATCATGATTTTTGTGTCAGGTACATTGGAGGTGATACATAACCACTCTTTTACATTTCCTGAGAATAGAAAGAGAGGAAGGTGATTAAGCTGCAATCAGATAAATTTATTGATACTATGAGAGAAACAATTTTTTTTTCTTACTAAAGAATGAGAAAGTTTAAGGATCTCGTCAAGTAAATTAGAGATACCAAGGGAACATTTCATGCAGAGATGGGCTAAATAAAGGACAGAAATGGTATGGACCTAACAGAAGCAGAAGATATTAAGAAGAGATGGCAAGAATACACTGAAGAACTATACAAAAAAGATCTTTACAACCCAGATAATCATGATGGTGTGATCCAGACATTCTGCAATGTGAAGTCAAGTGGGCCTTAGGAAGTATCACACAAAGTTAGTGGAGGTGACAGAATTCTAGTTGAGCTATTTCAAATCCTAAAAATTGATGCTGTGAAAGTGCTGTACTTAAAATGCCAGCAAATTGGGAAAACTCAGCAGTGGCCACAGGACTGAAAAAGGTCAGTTTTCATTTCAATTCCAAAGAAAGGCAGTGCCAAAGAATGCTCAAACTATTGTACAATTTCACTTATCTCACACACTAGTAAAGCAATGCCCCAAATTTTCCAAGCCAGGCTTCAACAGTATGTGAACCATGAACTTCCAGATGTTCAAGCTGGATTTAGAAAAGGCAGAGGAACCGGAGATCAACTTGCCAACATCCATTGGATCATTGAAAAAGCAAGCGAGTCCCAGAAAAATATCTACTTCTGCTTTATTGACTATGCCAAAGCCTTTGACTGTGTGAACCACAACAAACTGTGGAAAATTTTTAAAGAGATGGGAATACGAGACCACTTGACCTGCCTCTTNGGAGATCAACTTGCCAACATCCATTGGATCATTGAAAAAGCAAGCGAGTCCCAGAAAAATATCTACTTCTGCTTTATTGACTATGCCAAAGCCTTTGACTGTGTGAACCACAACAAACTGTGGAAAATTTTTAAAGAGATGGGAATACGAGACCACTTGACCTGCCTCTTGAGAAATCTGCATGCAGGTTAAGAAGCAACAGTTGGAACTAGACATGGAACAACAGACTGGTTCCAAATAGGAAAAGGAGTACATTAAGGCTGTCTATTGTTACCCTGCTTATTTAACTTCTATGCAGAGTACATCATGAGAAACATTGGGCTGGAAGAAGCACAAGCTGGAATCAAGATTGCTGGGAGAAAACATCAATAACCTCAGATATGCAGATGACACCACCCTTATGGCAGAAAATTTAGAAAAACTAAAGACCCTCTTGATGAAAGTGAAAGAGGAGAGTGAAAAAGTTGACTTAAAACTCAACATTCAGAAAACTAAGATCATGGCATCTGGTCCCATCACTTCATGGGAAATAGATGGAGAAACAATGGAAACAGTGACAGGCTTTATTTTCTTGGGCTCCAAAATCACTGCAGATGATGACTGCAGCCATGAAATTAAAAGACGCTTGCTCCTTGTAAGGAAAGTTATGACCAACCTAGATAGCATATTAAAAAGCAGAGACATTACTTTGCCAACAAAGGTCCGTCTAGTCGAGGCTATGGTTTTTCCAGTAGTCATGTATGGATGTGAGAGTTGGACTATAAAGACAGTTGAGCACTGAAGAATTGATGCTTTTGAACTGTGGTGTTGGAGAACACTCTTGGGAGTCCCTTGGACTCTAAGGAGATCCAGCCAGTCCATCCTAAAGGAAATCAGTCCTGAATATTCACTGGAAGGATTGATGTTGAAGCTGAAACTCCAACACTTTGGCTACCTGATGCAAAGAACTGACTCATTTGAAAAGACCATGATGCTGGGAAAGATTGAAGGCAGGAGGAGAAGGGGACAACAGAAGATGAGATGGTTGGTTGGCATCACCGACTCAATAGATGTGAGTTTCAGTAAACTACGAGTTGGTGATGGTCAGGGAGGCCTGGCGTGCTGCAGTGCATGGGATTGCAAAGAGTCAGACATGACTGAGACTGAACTGAACTGAAAGTTATGGGATGTCTTCCATGGGTGATTACTCATTCCACTTCTCTAAAGGCGTATAATACAATTAGATTTCACTGGTTGAGGAAGACCTTGTGAAAGTGGGGGTAGTGCAGGTGTCCTTGAGAACAACTGTGGCATATACACTCCCATGGGCAGTGTGTGGGAGAGTGGGTTTCCCCGAACCTTTGCCACGCTCACGCATTCACAATGAGGACGTGGCCGTGGAGGAGGGTGAGGGGTTTGGCACTTGGAGCAGGTGAAATCCACTGACATAATCGACACCACAAACACCTTCCCTCTGCATTGCACCTCATCTGTCTGTCGATGCTGGTTCCTAATTAAGGTTTCTCAAAAAGCTTCTGAGCCCTCAGCATATTTTATACATCCTGTCATTCCTCAGGGCCTCACACATCTAAGGACACATTTGGTTGTCATAAAGAAGAAATGAAATTTACATGTTTTAAATCATTATTTTATAAAACTGACATGCCTTGTATGAATGATCACACTACATCCAAAGAATAGCAGTGGAAACAGAGCAGATGTTACTTTTCTCATCAAAAAAAAAAAAAAAAGGTTGTAAATTTTCTTTTGGAATTTTTTTTAAATCCCAGATTTAAGTCATGTTCAACATCTTCACCTCTAAATAGCATTTTCTTATTCATTCCCAAATTTTGAGTGGTTTCATTGTTTATATGTCTTCTGCCAGAGATGGATTCTTTATTAATTCATATAATATGCATTTTTATGAACAAATGCTTTGGCTATTATATATATTCCATCTAAACGGCATAGTGTAATTTAATGCCAGTATCTTGAATTCTATTGGAGACCAAAGTTTCTTAAGTTAGGCATGTGACATGGACCATAACAGAGCTGGAAGTCTTGCTCCTATTTAAACCTCCTCATGTGCTTACTATTAGCTTTCCCTAACCATGTGCCCATCTAATGAACAAGTTCCTAAAAAAAAAAAAGAAAAATTCCAACACAATTTGTATTGTGAAAACACCAACATTAAAAGACCACAGAATAGGGAATTCCCTGGCAGTCCAGTGGTTAAGACTCCATCTCCATGCTTCCACTGTGGAGGGTGAAAGGTTGGATGCTTGGTTGAGGAACTAAGATCCCACATGACCCTCACTGTGGCCAAATAAATAAATAAAATGTTAACCTCTTGGAAAAAAAAAAAAGGCCACAGGATAAAAATGTATTCAGAGTCTTTAAGCTCTGAGTATTGAGAAATGGAGATTTTTACTATAGGAGTCTTTGTACACAGTTATAGTTTTTAACCACAAACTATCCTTGATATAGTTGGATAAATAAATGTTATCAAATTCTCTAAGTGTTAATTACTCCCCAACACTTTATTTTTACTTCACTCTTGACATGAAAATTCTAGAAACAAAGATCCTAATTTCGTTTTGTTTTTCGTATCCTTTTGAACTCATTGTGCTCAAACATATTTAGTGTAATTTAAAACTCAATGTTTCTCAGTGAAACTCAAAATGAAAATAAAATTATGCCCACATCCCAATTAATTCAAAAGGAACCATTTAATTAGAGTTGATTGCTGAATTGGGAACTAGGTCTTATTTGTAAAACATCACAGTGCAATATTTGTCTTTTAGAGTATTATTTATGTACGTAAAGTCAACTTAAATCATATGATGAATGCTTATACTTACTTGGATGTCTGAGCCTTAAAATCGTAAACAGCTTTTGCAGGCAGTTTCTGAAAAGGAAGGAAATGGTTGATGCTAACTTAAAATTTTGGATTTCCTATTAAAAAATCAGTTTCATATGAATTAAAGAGAAATGAAACTTGAAGGATTGATTAAACGCATACAATGTAAATCATATGTGCAATTTATAAGCAAATCAATTGGTTCTTTTTAGATAGTTAAACAGATGATCTATTCACCACAATTGTTGAATATCACATTTCATCTTAGGGACTAAGGTAAATGTATGCTATGAAAGGGGAATAAAATGCCTGCAGAGGATTTGGTCCTACGTATTATTTTGGCTTTTCCTGGGATAACTGTGGAAGGTCAATTGTTCTGTGTCCTAAGTATTGATATAGCTTCTGAACCATAATTAAAGGACTGGAGAAAGTCACAAAGGAAGTCATTACTCCTTTTACCAAACACTTGTTAACATAGTAGCAAAGAAATATAGCCTAGCTATCATGGAGAGGCTAGTTAGTTGCCAAAAGCGTGGACTTGGTCATTTTGTATTCCCTGGGGAGTTCAGGAACTCTTCAGCACCCAGTAAACCAGCCACTCATCTTTGAGTCCTGGCCAGATTCGACACGAGCCCACTCTCGAGCTCTGGGGCCCACAGATCTCCTGGGGCACCTGCAGCCACGCACCTGAGCTCTTCCTTATGATGCCAGTCATCCTCCCACCGCTCTTCCCCTGAGACTCTGGTGGACTGTGGGCATCCTGGATCATTCTTGGCTTTGGATCCTGGATCCACAGGCACTGGACTGTGTTAGACACTGGTAGAGAACTTTCTGGGGTAGCTGACAGTCCACGACGAGCCTTCTGTTTCTATCAACTCTTTATGGCTCCAAGATAGTACAAGCCAGACCGTCAGCCCTGGCTCAGGATCATGGACAAGAGCCAGCAGGCTGGGGGTTCCCAGAAACAGCGGGTTTTTTTTTTTTCAGGGATCCTCCCCAACAAAAGCAGGGCAGCAAAAATTATTTCCATGGAATTTGTATTGATTTGCAGCACAACTGATAGGACCATCCCCTTCATCACTGGGCCAGAATCTCAATAGGGAAAGCTTTCGTCCTCCAAGGGGTGGCCCAGCTCAAGACTGTTTCAGACAAAGCTATTAATCTATAGGTCAGGTCAAGACTCAGAGAGTCACTCTCAAAAATGGACTATAACTGCGGGAGACGTGCTGCTCAGGTTAGAATGCTGTGGCTTCAAATCTTTTGCTCGGGCTCCAGGGAAAACTAATTTCTAGTTTCTCCATCAACACTTTAATGTTTAACTGGTTTTACAATAACTTTGGCTGGCAAATGCTTTCTCAAGTATATTGTTGAAAAAGACTGAAATGCCACTAAGCAGACTACCTCTTTTTCTGGAGTTCCTCTTCTTTCCCTGGATGTGGTCCTTCCAAGATCAGTCAGTGTGGCCGAGTAACTCCTAGGGGACTCATGGTCTGTTGGAAAGGACAGGGCCAGAGTGAGTATCCACATAATCAAAAGCAGACTTGATTAGCCCTTTTCCCTGGTGGCAACTATATTCCCCTTCAAATGTGGAGGGATACCACAATGGAAAACACAGGCCTAAAACTCATAGGTAATTACAAAGATGTGATATAAGACACAAAACAGAGCACTTTTAGAGGAAAAGAATCCAAGATTTCAGAAGTATTATAAATATAAAGGTTTAATCGTTACACTGCTGATATAATTATGCTGCAGCACCTACTGTAGGTAATTCAGAGTTACAGGGATTTTTCATCTCAAAGATTTAATACTTGCTGTTCTTTTTGCCACCAGTTTATAATTACTGTGATAGAACCTATAGAAGATGAAGACAGGAGCAACCATTTATAAAAACTGAAGCATGTTATGGAACAATTTAAGGATGTAGTAATGAAAAACAAAAAAATATGATGGCAGAACTACATCGTGACCATTCTCTTCTCTCTTTCTCTCTGTTTCATGACTTATTGAGTCTGAAGATGACATCTTAAGGCTTAAGGCTTAATAGGCTATCATCTATTTGCTTCCTTTGTGTTCAATTATCTTACTAGAAAGTGAATATTTATCCCAAGAAACAAAAGGATAAAAGTTTTCTAAACAGAAAGTGTCGTATGACTTATGAACTGTTGCATTGTTTTTGTTTCCCTTAAAACAAAATATACACAGTTAATTGTATTATAAAATAAAGATGCAAGTATCTATCTTACGCTTTTATATGTGGAAATGTAAATGATATTGAATAACTGGAAAAGATAGCTTAATTTATGAAAACATTCCATTATGACATGTCTCAATCAGTGAAAATTTCAAGTTGTTGACTTTGATTTTAAAAATGTAAATTTACTGTTTTTGAAGCATGTCATATGGTATAAATGAAAACAAACATAAATACTAATAAGATAAGAAAATTTGTGCGATAGTTACTAACAGCTGGCTTATACATTCTGCGCTCAAATTCTGAATTGCATGAATTTGAATCTTGTTTCTGCTACCTACTCATTGTGTGACTTTGGTCAGATTTCTTGTCCTGTTTGTGTATTAATTTCCTCATCTGTAAAACGGTGCTTACAATAATATCTATCATCTAGGTTTATGCCGTGTTACATAGAAAATGTGCGTAAAGCACTTTGGAATGTCTGGTGCATAAAAAATTCTGTGAACAATCCAAGTTTCAGCCTGGAAAATTCATTCCAGCTTCTTAAAATTTACACAGTAAACAAATGCACTTTAAGCATCAATGAAAAGGATTGGATAAAAATATCAAAACATCCTGTGTTTTCTAGTAATGTATACCTGAAAAACTGTCCTCTGTATTTGTCCCTGTGTTCCACTTTAAGGAATCTATGAAAATGAAGTGGAGAGTCACTTTTATCCTAAATAATCTAATTCAAATGTCAGTACAGGATTGTTTTAGCAGAAATAGAAAATAAGTTAAATAATGGAGAAGAAGAGAAAATGAATAAATGACTGATGGAAATATGACCTTTACATATACAGCTTAAAGATATATTCACAAAAATTTTATCAGTTGTATCTTTTAAAAGAAGAAAGTTATTAAACAAGTCCTATTTATTCTGTTAATTGCCCATCAATTATTACATTACATATTTTGGTTTTGCCTCCTGAGTGTGCTAATGTTTTATCTTCTGTATAGAATGTAAGCAAATTATTTATTGGGTGAGTGACTAGAAAGTTAATAGAATCAAGGAATAGATGTTAAACTAGTGATTTTGATTCATTTTACACAACAAAAAAAGAGTTAATGTGAAGTTGTCAGTTTCTTAAGGATACTGATATTCAATTATGATTTGTCTTGAAATTCTTATAAACTGGTAAAATAAGTTTAATTTGTCATTTCTATGTAACAGTTATCTCAACCCCAACAACAAGCTGCAAAACTGTTTATCCCTTTTGATTCTGAATGAGTAAATTTTTGTGATCACTTTAAGCCACACATCAAGTCCACATATCCCAAGAACAAATGAAAACTATTCGATAAGATGTTTGTACAACAAGCATTTGCTTCACAACACATAATGAATCCAGGTGGTCACCGCTCAAGAATGATGAAATGTAGGGATGAAGCATGAAAGAACTGGAGTGTGTGTATGTGAACCACAAGGAAAAGGAAAGAAAAATTGGTCCACCTTGGAGGTGCAGTGCACTGGCGTGGTCTTGGTGGTGGTAGTTGTTGTTGGTGTCGTCTTGGAAGGAGGCACTGTGAGGCATTCTCCCACAATCGTTCTGGTACGACGGACAATGAATAGCACCTTCTTGAGGCAGTGTGTGAAAAGGCTGGTGCATGGGGCTCCTTTTTAGGGCTTTGAGTGATGAATTCCTTTCAGGAATATCTGGCAGCAGTTCACTGATAAGACGATGCAATATACTGTTGTCTGGCAAACTTCCCCTTCTCTTTTCAGCCTTAATTTGGTCACAAATGTCTTTAAGGGCAGAGTCCAGAGCCTCAAACACAGACGTCTTACATTTTGCCTTTTCCATCTGTTTTTTGGGAGTCGAATTTTTTTTCCTCCGGAAAGGCACGGGACTGACTAGAAATGCCAGTTTAGAAAGGCCAGGGTCCATTTCTTGTCTTCTGGGCTCCTCAGTGTTTTCGTGTTTAGCTCTTTCGTGTTTTAACATCGTGGTAAATCGAGTGTAGGAGGCAGGGCATCTGCCTTTGCAGGAGCTGATGAGGTGCCGGTGATGGTGGTGGTGATGGTGGTGGTGATGGTGGCTGGATCCATAGAAACTCTCAGAGGATGTGAAAGAGAAGTGATCAAAATCACTCTCGCTGCAAAAGGATGATCCTTCAACGTGAATGTAATCACTGTGGTCAGACACAACTCCGTCCTGGTCACTATCAGAAAACTCCACGTGGGTTCTTGGTTGGTCGTCACTGGTGACTTCAATGTGGATGGGCACCAGGGCATTAGACTTGTAGCTTCGCGGTATTTGAGAAGTGAGTCTACCTTGATTCTCTTCCTCCAGCAAAGACTCAATGGAAAACCGCCTTTGGGGACATAAGCCATTCTGTTGCGGCCCTAGGGTTACAGGAGATAACATTTCATCTCCCAAATTTGGCATGGACTTTGACTTCTGAATCAACTTTTCAAATTCAGAAATGCGGGTGGGGACCATGTCCCTGGGCACCTCCTCCGTGGAGGACTGGCTCCATCCATGGAGCAGCCCTCTGTGTTGCTGTTCCTTCTCATACTGCATTATCCTCGACTTGACGGAGCAGATGACCTCGGAGTTCATCAGATCCTTGCGGTTGATGCGGTGCATTTTCTTGTACATCTTTAGGAAGCCCGGGGCGTCGTGGGCCGACCTGTGTCGGAGCCTTGATCTGCCGTTACTGCGGCCCTCCTGGATGTAGGGGGAAGCCCACGTCACGGGGCAGCTCTCCTTGGGGTCCTCCTCGCATAACAGAGAACCCATACTTTCCGACTTGGTTTTCGGGTCAGGCAAGCTGTCGCAGTCATCATTTAAAAGGTCGTCACAACTACGGGATTTGATTTTGGGGGAGACGGTTTCTTCAGTGCTGCTCCAGACCTCTGCATTTTGCCGGGCCATCTGCCAGCCGTTTTTGAAAGCAATGGCCCTCTGCGAGTCTTGTGGGACATCTAGATGCTGTCTGTAAGTGTTACAGTAATCTAACTCATGGGAGGGGTGGCCGTTGAGCCCTGAGAAACTGCAAAGGGGTGGACACGTTTGGCTATCGTCCCCATCTTTTAGTCCAAGGCAGCATGGTGGAAGAGAGACGTTGGAGAAGTTAAAAGGCTCGTAAAGAGGACAGCATGTCAGTTAGCATCAGAGAGCACAGCAAAGAGAAAGCAGTTAGTGGGGCTCAATCCAGACACCAAATGTCACAGATGTAGCTTTAACTTAGAGAAAAGTCTAATTCTAAAGCAATAAGCATAGGTTTGCAGACAATAGTTAACCAAACCATGTATGAAAAGTAACTGGTATTGCTAAATGTATTTATTTCCATTGTGTACTTCATCCATCTTTCTGCGAATATGGTGTGTCAAAAATCTAATAGTACCTTGGAAGCCAATAGCATGACCTGGTAGTGATTTAAAGGTTTTGTAATTAATACCAAAAATGTTATAGACTTAATCATCTTAATAGGATCAGAATTTGAGTTTTATTTGATTTATAATAATATGGACATAAAGAGTAACTTATACATTTAATTAATACACCAATAATGATATCAAATAATTTTTCATGGGCATTATATAGAAAAAGCTACAAGACAGAATATTTTCCAGAATTGCAAAATTAAGTTCAGTTGCTGTGAACTACTGCTGCTAATATTTTTCTAAGAAATAAACCAACTAGCACCTTTTTAACAAACGAATTTACCTCTTTGATTTCTCTACCTTCAGCCTCTTATTAGGCAGGTTCCCATAAGGATAACTGGATATATTATAAAACTTTGATCAGAGGTAAATGCATTTGCTTTTTTCCAGGAAAGGTCTTTTTAAATAATCATTTGCAGTTAATAATGTAGAGCTAACCCTGATGGAAATAGTACTTATGGAAATAGTCTTTTCTTTTGTGTGGCTGAGCGAATTAATAAATGACAGACCACATTACATCTAACGGGCTATGTTCTTAAAAATAAGCCTAGTGGAAGAAAATACCTCTGTTGACAGCTCCTGCCTTCCCCAAATTCTTCAAAAGCATATAAACACATTAAGTAGCTATGTAGTATTTGGGAAAGGAAGTTAACAGCCCCCCTAGGATAAAAGCGAAGATGTAATCAGAAAGAATCCTTTTAACTTTTTGGAGGGATCCAAGCATAGTGAGTCAATGGCATTTCATGACCTATTGGTTTCTTTAGGATATTTGTTGGTATAAATGAGTAGAATTTGGTAAGGGTGCTTCTGATAATTGAGGAATGGTGTATTGAAAGGGGCTTCCTCCCTCTGAATGCTGGAATCTGAATATTTCAGCAAGTACAGCTTTACTAGGTCATGGACAAGAGCTAGCACCTTCTGCCTCTCCAGAGCCCAATCACCAGAACCAAAAATCCTTTCTCACAAACCAGCTAACTCTTAGCTTTACTTTTATGTGGGAGCACTTTCAGTGCCTGCCTTTGGTATGTGTAGCTAAATCTCTGCTACTTTATGGAAACTTCATTTATAGCTGACTGTCTTCCACACTTCAAATTGCTTCTGTCTTCTGTTTCAACCCCAGAGGGTTGGAAAAGACCTTGGGTCCCCAAATCGTAGGTACGTGTGGATGCTGGTTCAATCCTCAGTTTCTGTTTTGGGTCTATTCTTGTTACAGCTGCAGTAATATGTAACTAAACAGAGATTTTAAGTAGTGACTGCTCCCTTTCAACATAACTCACTAAACTTCCAGAGAGGAGACAGGCCCTATAGAAAAATGGCTTGTTGATAAACAAACTTCACAATAATGGACTGTTGTGAATTGAACACTATGTTCCATACGGAACATGGATATTCTACTGTATGTATGAATACTGACTAAAATATAAACCAAGTGATTAAAGAAACAGCTTTCATAGGTTAGACAAACTTTTGTCTAGAATTAAATAATAAAAAAAAACCAACCCAATTTATGTTTTAGGCAACAATGCTCTCTGTTGCTACTACTAATTTCTATTCTATAAATCTGATTAATTTTACTAGTTGTGGTAACATCAGAAAATTTTGGCAGTATGCAAATGTTTGTAAATGTAATCTTTTAATAGCCTGACCATACATTTTGGATGTACTTTAAATTTGTTCCAAATAACACACGTGATATAACTGGAGACAAGAAAGCATTAACAGATGAGAGTCAGAGTCCTTTAAGCCATTCAGAAGGTTCATCGTCCTGACAGTCTGTGTATAAGGAAAGCTATGGTTTTGAAACTATATTTTATTAAAATGCTAATCCTAACCATCTCTGGGTGGTCATCATTGGACCAGGTCTCCCAAGGTTAAAACTTAAACTAGTAAATTATTTACACGCCATTTGTTGCCGCTCACCTTTTGCTCTTGACGGAGAAGAAGGAGAGGAACTAATGAAGGACTTTGTCAGGGTGGTGCTTGATCCCGGGAGGTCTGCTCGGCCTGGGCTAGTGCTCCTTGCACTTGGGTCCCCCAGGCCCCTGGGCTGCCCTACCGCAGGCTCGCTCCTCCGCCTTTTCCTAAAGTCGCTGGCCATGTTTGCAGAACTGCAAGAAGGAATCGGCTTCAGTTTGCTGGTGTTGCAGGGATTCAAACGTGAACCAGAAAGACTAGTGGAAGGTGCTGGAGGTGGCCACGGAATGACTCTCACCCTTCATCCCCCAAATTGCATTGTTTGGAATTCGTTCCTTAATATAAAAAACTATTTCTAACACATATATATGGAATTTAGAAACATGGTAATGATAACCCTGTATGCGAGACAGCAAAAGAGACACAGATGTATAGAACGGACTTTTGGACTCTGAGGGAGAGGGAGAGGGTGGGATGATTTGGGAGAATGGCACTGAAACATGTATACTATCATGTAAGAAATGAATCGCCAGTCTATGTTTGATATAGGATACAGGATGCTTGGGGCTGGTGCACGGGGATGATCCAGAGAGATGATATGGGGTGGGAGGAAGGAGGGGGTTCAGGATTGAGAACTCATGTACACTCGTGGTGAATTCATGTCAATGTATGGCAAAACCAGTACAGTAATGTAAAGTAAAATAAAGTAAAAATAAAAATTAAAAAAAAATAAAGAAAAGGTATATCTCAGCACAGAAGTAGAAATTTGAGACAATCCTCATGCTGTCTAATTATTCAGGTCAGCTTTTTTTAATGGTGAATTATTTGTTTTTCTTGTAAATATGNAAAAAAATGATAATACTAATAAATAATTAAAAAAAGAAAGTCAAAAAAATTGGTGGTATCATTTTGCATTCTTGCTAGCAATGAGTAAGAGTTCCTGTTGTTTCACATTTACTGCAGAATTTGATGTCAGTGTTCCAAACTTTTAGCCATTCTAATAGGTGTGATCCCTCTAAAATTTGCCTTCTATCTATGCCTCATTGGAATCAACCACTTGTGACGGCTTGAGAAATTACGATGTTACTGAATGCCAGATTACCATCCCATTTATCAGGGCATCAGAGTCCCTGTTGCTCTCACGTGTGTAGAGAATAGGATCCCAAAATCTCAGCCTGAGATTCTGTTTTCTAGAAACACTTCTAATTGTCTTAGCTCAAGCATCCAAGAAAACAGCCTGAATCAAAACTTACACACTGACTTCTTAATGGAATGTGCAATTTCAATGCAGCAGGAACGAAGGAAGAGTAATAAAATGGGTAAAGGTGGGTAGCAAACCCAAGGTGGTGCATTTCTGCACTGATCATTGTCTCACACAAATATGAAAGGGCTAAACTTGGTACCTTCACACTCTGGGCCACCATATGAAGTTTCATATGGAGTGTAAGTTGGAATTTCTCATCAGAAAAAGGAAGAGGGTGGAGGATGCATACACTAGCTCTTTTCTATCTCCAACTAATCAAACATTTACCTATAGGAAGTCAACTCCCCACATACTTTGCAGTTTCATCACATGGTCTTTTCACCAACTACTTAATCATACACTGCTGAACCAGAAAGCAGTGACAACACATTTCAAAGTTTTTAATTCATACAGAATATGTTTTCTGACCTCATGGAAATCAGGCTAAAAATCAATAAAAATGTGAAAAGATCCCAATGCCCCAGTGTTGAAAAATTAACAGAGGAGGCTTTCATAAATTGGAAGTCATGATGTGTCCTAAACAAAGTGTGTTTTTAACTTGACTCTGTGTAAAAGAGAAGGAGCAGAATGGATAAAGAGGGAGGGAGACAGAGAGAGAGAGCAAGAGAGAGAGAGAGAGGAACAAGGCTTGGATCTCTCAAAGTGGTTATATGGTAAGACATATCAATTAAGATTGAGGATAAATGCTGCTCACTATTTCTTTTTTCTATTCCTGATTTCATTTTTTTAAATTTATTTGGCTTTTCCCACTCTAATGATTAAAAAAAAAAATCTCTACAGGCAAAGACTCTCCCCACAGACAAGCAGCTCAGACTGATTGATTTCAGGGGAGTCTAGTCTCTGTATTAAGTCAGCTATTATTTTGAGAGACTTCATCTTACTTGACTGCCAGGATTTTCATGGACACTGATGCCCATTCATGTGGCAAGATAGTAAGTGAAAATTTTCTTTTCCCTCTGAGATTTTTCAAACTGGGATCTCAACTTTTAGATCTCTTAAGTGCTCTAAAAATTCTTCCAGAAAATCAGTTATGGTTTGGCTTGGCCCCTAGATTATTTTGACAATCATATTCCAGTAAGTACCTATTTGGGTGAGTCCTCTCCCAAGATGACAAACCATGGCTCCATGAATGGAGCCACCTCTAGCCCATGAAAGACTGCTTCTGGCTTCCTCTCTTAGTGAAAATAATATATACTTTCATCCTATCACTACTCTGCCAACAGAGGCTGCACTAGCCTTGCCTTGCCTTAGACTTGTTGAACTGTGAGTCAGGTATATCCCCTATGGCTCTCAAACTCTAGTGACACTGGTCAAACTTGTGCGGTGATTCTCTGAAGTTCACTTCTTTGGCTTGGTTGAAAAGAGAGGAAAAGGCTCAGCTTTCCACAACACTTATTATATAAATTCTCTTTAACCCTCTCCTGACCCATCTTTGATCCAGAAAGGACCCAAAATGATGAGATAAGCTATGTGCTATAAAACTGATTTGACAACTGGATACTGTGCTATAAGTAGATAATTTAACACTTAAAACCAAACATTTAGGATATCTGAAATTCTGAGACAATGAAAATAATAGGTAACTTCTTATCAAAAATATTAATATGCACACATATGTTTACATGGCCAATACAGAAACGAGACTGATTATATTCTTTGCAGCCAAAGATGGAGAAGTTTTATACAGTCAGCAAAAACAAAACCAGAAGATGACTGTGGCACAGATCATGAACACTTTACCACAAAATTCAGACTTAAATTGAAGAAAGTAGGGAAAACCATTAGAGCATTCATGTACGACTTAAATCAAATCCCTTATGATTATACAGTGGAAGTGACAAATACATTCAAAGGATTAGATCTGACAGAGTGCTTGAAGAACTATGGCAGAGGTTTGTGATAATGTATGGGAGGTGGTGATCAAAATCATCCCCAATAAAAAGAAATTCAAAAAGGCAAAATGGTTGTCTGAGGACACCTTATAAAGAGCTGAGAAAAGAAGAGAAGTGAAATGCAAGGGAAAAAAGGAAAGATATATCCATCTGAACGCGGAGTTCCAAAGAATAGCAAGGAAAGATAAGAAAGCCTTTCTCAGTGATCAATGCAAAGAAATAGAGGGGGCAAAAAAAAAAAAAAAAAAGAAAGAAATAGAGGGAAAAAATACAATGGGAAAGACTAGAGATATTTTCAAGAAAATTAGAGATACCAAAGGAACATTTCATTAAAGATGGGCACAATAAAGGACAGAAAGGGTATGGACCTAAAAGAACCAGAAGATATTAAGAGGAAGTGGCAAGAATACAGAAGAACTGCTAAAATATATATATATATATATTAACCCAGATAACCATGATGGTGTGATCACTCACTTAGAGCCAGTCTCCTGTAATGCAAAGTCAAGTGGGCCTTAGAAAGCATTACCATGAACAAAGCTAGTGGAGGTGATGGAATTCCAGCTGGGCTATTTCAAAACCTAAAAGATGATGTTGTTAAAGTGTTGTACTCAATATGCGAGCAAATTTGAAAAACTCAGCAGTGGCCGCAGGACTGGAAAAGGTCAGTTTTTATTCCAATTCCAAAGAAAGGAAAAGCCAAAGATTATTCAAACTACCTCACAATTATACTCATCTAACTTGCTAACAAAGTAATGCTCAAAATTCTCCAAGCCAGGCTTCAACAGTACATGAACTGTGAAGTTCCACATGTTCAAGTTGGATTTAGAAAAGGTAGAGGAACCAGCGATCAATTTGTCAACATCTGCTGGATCATCAAAAAAGCGAGTTCCAGAAAAGCATCTACTTGCACTTTATTGACTACACCAAAGCCTTTGACTGTGTGGTTCACAACAAACTATGGAAAATTCTTCAAGAGAAGGGAATGCCAGACCATCTTACCTGTCTCCTGGTAAATCTATATGCAGATCAAGAAGCAATAATTAGAACTGGACATGGAAAAACAGTCTGGTTCCAAATTGGAAAAGGAGTATGTTGAGGCTGTTTATTATCACCCTTCTTATTTAATTTATATTCAGAGTAGATCATGCAGAATGCTGGATGGATGAAGCACAAGCTGGAATCAAGATTGCTGGGAGAAATATTAATGACCTAATATACACAAATGACACCACCCTTATGGCAGAAAATGAAGAAGAACTAAAGAGCCTCTTGATGAGAATGAAAGAGGAGAATGAAAAAATTGGCTTAAAGCTCAACATTCAGAAAACGAAGATGATGGCATCTGTTCCCATCACTTCATGGCAAATAGATGGGGAAATAATGGAAAGAGTAAGATAATTTATTTTCTTGGGCTTCAAAATCACTGCAGATGGTGACTGCAGCCATGAAATTAAAAGACTCTTGCTCCGTGGAAGAAAAGCTATAACAAACCTAGACAGCATATTAAAAGACAGAGACATTACTTTGCCAACAAAGTTCCATATAGCAAAAGCTATGGTTTTTCCAGTAGTCATGTACATATGTGAGTGTTGGACCATAAACAGAGCTGAACACCAGAGAATTGATGCTTTTGAACTGTGGCACTGGAGAACATTTTTGAGAGTCCCTTGAACTACAAGGAAATCAAACCAGTCAATCCTAATGGAAATCAGTCTTGACTATTCAATGGAAGGACTGATGCTGAAGCTGAAGCTCCAATACTTTGGCCACCTGAAGGTAAGAACTGACTCATTGGAAAAGACCCTGATGCTGGGAAAGATTGCAGGCAGGAGGAGAAGCGGATGGCAGAGGATGAGATGGTTGGATGGTATGACCGACCTGATGGACATGAATTTGAGCAAGCTCTGGGAGTTGGTGATGTACAGGGAAGTCTGAAGTGCTGTAGTCCATGGGGTCACAAACAGCTGGACACAACTGAGTGACTGAACTGAACTGATTTGTTTACAAGCTATCACATTTACATAGGGATATATTTTATATACCAGTATATGTAAATAAATACATATATATGAACATGCATGTAAGCACAACATATGTGCAGTTAATAGACCAGTATAATATTTGAGGGGTTGTGTGTTATATACCAATGTATCTCACAACCTATTAAATCAGTTTATTAAACATTAGACAGACAGCATGTACAATTATAGAGGTGGAAACCTTATCTTGTTATTCTGCTTTCTCTTGATTGGGGAGAGCAGTGTCTAAAATGTAACACTATGCATATGTAAAAAGATAATTTATTATATTTATTTTAGAACATCAACATTGATAGACAGTTTACATAATTTAATAAAGTTGGGTTTAGCTATCATAAAATTGGAATACTAATTCAATTGCAATATATTTTCACTGGAAAAATCAGCCTGTAATTCAACCACTGGGTATATATTGATTTAGGCATATAGCTTCTGACCTACATAAACCTAAATACCTATAATACAAACTAATATCCCCAAAACCTAAACTAAAGTAGCATAGTGTGCTCTGATCAAGTAAAGGAACCCCAGGGTTTCCTTGATTATTAAACTGGTTTTCCTTAAATTTTTCATCAAGATTTAAAAAATATTAGGTTAATAAATAAACAAAAAAATAAACTTAAGATAACAGTTGACAAGAATTCTCCAGCAAAAGAAAAAATGAAGTATATAATGGATACCAAATGTTAAAATACTCAGCATCACTAGAAATAAACAAACAAAAAATTAAAACATAATGAGATACCCTATTTTGCTACAAATTGTCAATCAGAGAATCAGAGTAAAGGTGGACTGAGATGGGTATTTTGATACACTGCTTGAAAGACTTTAATTTGCTATATCTCTTCTGAATAGCAATTTGACAGTCAAGGACTTGAGAACACTTCATCATTTTCCCAGTAATTTTACATCCAACATGAAGAAACATCTCTAAATAAAACCTCATAAATAAGGCATCTATTGTGAAGTTATTTATATAACAGTGAAAAGAATCAAAATGTTCAACAAGAAGAGAATTCTTAATTTAATTGTTATACTCACATTATGAATGTTAAACAGCCATTGAAAAGTATATTTATGCAGATGTAGTTATAATATGAGAAAGAACAAATGATAAAATTAATAACAGACAAAAATAATAAAATGATAAAATCCCAAGTATGAGTCAAATATGTCCCTTAACTCTTGGCAGAAACAAATACAGAACCTCTCTGTAGGAAGTCCCCTCAACTCAGACTCCTTAGCTAGCTAGTTTAGTCTCTAAGTCTGACTCCATGGACTGTAGCCCGCCAGGCTCCTTTGTCATTGAGATTTCCCAGGCAAGAATATTGGAGCAGATTCCCATTTCTTTTTCCAGATGTTCCCAGCCCAGAGATCAAACCTAGGACTTCTGCATTGCAGGCAGTCTCTTTCCTGACTGAGCTACCAGGGCTCCCATAAGTAGATTCAATAAAACATGAACTAAAAGAGAATTACAAAATGCAAGAGGTAATCAACAATTATGAGGGAGAGTATTCCAGATATAACTTCCATATACAAAACATAAAAATCACCTTAAGAATCTTTGAAGAAACAACAAAGGAAAGAAATGATGACCCACCAATAAGAAACTATTAAAGATGACAAGAAACTTTTGATAATGAATCAAATAGTTTCTGGAGTAAAAAAATATGATATACTAGTATAATACATGATATAATTATATATACAAAATAAAACCAAATGGATTTTTAAATACTACTGAAGAATTAATTAAGAGTATGACAGAACTGAAAGTTGGCTGGTATACTCTTTCAAAGTGGCCTTTTGTTTGCAATAATGTACATTCTTCTTATTTGAATTGAAAAGCAGAGAAGACATTCAACAAATGCCCATATTTAAATAGGATTGACTGCATTTGGACTCATAAGAAGACATTCTGAAATACTCCTTTTTCTTCGGTCCTGATGAATTTTCTTTTAAGATTTCTCTTCTTATTGTGCTATGGGCAAAATTGATATGAGAAGCTATTCTATTTATATAAATGACCTATATTAATGCATTCCCATTGCTGAAGGCCTTGTTTTGAGCCAATATGGATGTCAAAATTGATTCCATCAAAGAATGCCTTTAGAGGGCTCATCATGACCTCCACGTGGAATACAAAAGTTCACAATATTGTCAATGCAAACTCTAAAATTGTAGGGTTGGACTATAACAGGTCTACAGGGTAAGCAATAACCTCTGACTCAGTCACTTCTTTAGTTTTGAAATGCAGATCTCTGAATCACAAGATGCCATGTTGGTAACAAGTGTGTTTCCACTTTTTCATGTATGCAGAAGAAACCTTGGATGAACAATTCAAATAACCGAGTACAGTCCTGACACATGGTAACTGTCTCTCAAAAATAATAATCAACACCTTCTGGACCTAAACACAACATTAATTCAGACTTCTGTAATGCAATAAAACATAAAAGAAGGAAAAACCTAACATTTACTGAGTTTATCCTAAGTGCCCAAAACTGTGACAGAGGTTTTATTGTTTACTGTATTTTACTCCCACAAAGACCTTAACAGTGATATTATTTTACACATTGGAGAACCAAGACTTAGAAGCTAAATAACATAATAAGTCACAGAGAAAGCTGGAGTCTGACTCCAGGACTGTGTCACTTTAAACCTTATGTCCAATTTTAAAGAACATACTTTCTCATAATTTTAATGCAAGTCATAAGCCCTTTATAATAACTTAAAAAAAAAGCTTGTTTGGTGTATTTCATTTTTTCCTTCACCTGTGTTTTATATTTTAACATCAAACAATTTGCTTTTATATGTTGTTTTATTTTTTAGTCTTACAATGGAATTCTACTAAATTTTCCAAAGAAAAGATCATCACAAAATCACATGAAATGTTCGGATATTAGAAAAACAGTAAATGCTTCTCAACTAATTTGATGATATCAGAATAAAGTTTATACCAAAACCAGTGACTAGATTAAGATAAAGTTGCATATCAAACTCATACATGCAAACAGATGGAAAATACTAAACAAAAATATGGCACTGTATCAAAAACAAACGCAGATCAAGTTGAATTTTTCTAAGAAATTCAAGGATAGTTTTAAATTAGCAAAACTACAAATAAAAGCCGTGCATCCATGTGTGCATTAATCGCGTCCGACTCTTTGCAACCACATGGGCTGCAGCCTGCCAGGCTCCTCTNTTGCATATCAAACTCATACATGCAAACAGATGGAAAATACTAAACAAAAATATGGCACTGTATCAAAAACAAACGCAGATCAAGTTGAATTTTTCTAAGAAATTCAAGGATAGTTTTAAATTAGCAAAACTACAAATAAAAGCCGTGCATCCATGTGTGCATTAATCGCGTCCGACTCTTTGCAACCACATGGGCTGCAGCCTGCCAGGCTCCTCTGTCCACGGAATTTTTCCAGCAAGAATAGGGGAATTGGTTGCCATTTCCTTCTCCAGGGAATCTTCCTGACCCAGGGATCAAACCTGTGTCTCCTGTGTTTTCTACATTGCAGGTAGATTCTTTACCTGCTGAGCAATCAGGGAAGCACAAATCGCCATCTAAATAGATGCACAAAACTCATTTAATAAATGGCAATTTTAATTTGGGACAAAACTTCTAGGCAAATACTGAGACTTCCTTAAACCAGTAAAATTATTGCTAGAAAAACAACTTAGACTAATAACTAATCTTACTAGAAAACAGGAGAAGGAAAGAGCAACCCACACCAGTATTCTTGCCTGGGAAATNGCTTCTCAACTAATTTGATGATATCAGAATAAAGTTTATACCAAAACCAGTGACTAGATTAAGATAAAGCTGCATATCAACCTCATACATGTAAACAGATGGAAAATGCTAAACAAAAATACGACACTGTATCAAAAACAAATGCAGATCAAGTTGAATTTTTCTAAGAAATTCAAGGATAGTTTTAAATTAACAAAACTACAAATAAAAGCCGTGCATCCATGTGTGCATTAATCTCGTCCGACTCTTTGCAACCCCATGGACTGCAGCCTGCCAGGCTCCTCTGTCCATGGAATTTTTCCAGCAAGAATAGGGGAGTTGGTTGCCATTTCCTTCTCCAGGGAATCTTTCTGACCCAGGGGTCAAACCCTTGTCTCCTGTGTCTCCTACATTGCACGTAGATTCTTTACCTGATAATCAATCAGGGAAGCACAAATCACCATCTAAATAGATGCACAAAACTCATTTAATAAATGGCAATTTTAATTTGGGGCAAAACTTCTAGGCAAATACTGAGACTTTCTTAAACCAGTAAAATTATTGCTAGAAAAACAACTTAGAATAATAACTAATCTTACTAGAAAACAGGAGAAGGAAAGAGCAACCCACACCAGTATTCTTGCCTGGGAAA
>SJYA01005447.1:0-25482 GCA_006410615.1 Neotragus moschatus
CACAGTCAAAGGCTTTGGCATAGTCAATAAAGCAGAAATAGTTGTTTTTCTGGAACTTTCTTGCTTTTTAAATGATCCAGCAGTTGTTGGCAATTTGATCTCTGGTTCCTCTGCCTTTTCTAAAACCAGCTTATTACTCAGCCATTAAAAAGAATACTTTTGAATCAGTTCTTATGCGGTGAATGAAACTGGAGCCTGTTATACAGAGTGAAGTAAGCCAGAAAGAAAAACACCGATACAGTATACTAACACTTATATATGGAATTTAGAAAGATGGTAACGATAACTCTATATGCAAGACAGCAAAAGAGACACAGATGTATAGAACAGTCTTTTCGAGTCTGTGGGAGAAGGCCAGGGTGCGATGATCTGAGAATAGCATTCAAACATGTATATTATCATATGTGAAACAAATCGCCAATCCAGGTTTGATGCATGAGACAAGGTGCTTGGGGCTGGTGCACTGGGATGACCCAGAGGCATGGAATGGGGAGGGAAGTGGGAGGGGTTTCATGAGGGGGAACACATATAAACCCATGACTGATTCATGTCAATGTATGGCAAAAACCACTGCAGTAGTGTAAAGTAATTTGCCTCCAATTAAAATAAATAAACTTTGAAAATGTAAAAAGAAAAGGCAGAAGAACTAGAGATGAAATTGTGAACATCTATTGGATTATAGAAAAAGCAAGGGAATTCCAAAAAACCATCTACTTCTGCTTCATTGACTAAGCTAAAACCTTTGACTGTAGATCACAACAAACTGTGGAAAATTCTTCAAGAGATGGGAATACCAGACCACCTTACCTGTCTCTGAGAAATCTGTATGCAGGCCAAGAAGCAACAGAACCAGACGTGGAACAACAGACTAGTTCCAAATAGGAAAAGCAGTATGTCAAGGCTGTATATTGTCATTCTGCTCATTTAACTTCTATAAAGAGTACATCATGTGAAATGCTGGGCAGGATGAACCACAGGCTGGAATGAAGATTGTGGGGAGAAATATCAATAACCTCAGATATGCAGATGATACCACTGTAATGGCAGAAAGTGAAGAGGAACTAAAGAGCTTCCTGATGAAGGTGAAAAAGCTGGCTTAAAACTCAATATTCAAAAAACGAAGATCATGGCAACCAGTCCTATTACTTCATGGCAAATAGATGGGGGGGAAAGTGGAAACAGTGACAGTTTTGATTTTCTTGGGCTCCCAAATCACTGCAGACCATGACTGCAGCCACAAAGTTAAAAAGACGCTTGCTCCTTGGAAAGAAAGTTATGACAAGCCTAGATAGCATAATAAAAAGCAGAGATAATCACTTTGCTAATGAAGGTCTGTATAGTCAAAGCTATGGTTTTTCCAGTAGTCATATGGAGAGGCTATAGTTGAACCATAAAGAAGGCCAAGTGCCCAAGAACTGATGTCTTCAAACTGTGGTGCTGGAGAAGTTTCTTGAAAACTCCTTGGATAGCAAGGAGATCAAACCAGTCAGTCCTAAAGGAAATCAACCCTGAATATTCATTGGAAGGACTGATGCTGAAGCTTCAATATTTAGGCTACCTGATACAAAGAGCCAAGTCATTGGAAAAGACCCTGATGCTGGGAAAGACTTAAGAGAGGAGGAGAAGGGGACGACAGAGGATGAGATGAAACTCCAGGAGATAGTGAAGGACAAGGAAGCCTGGCGTGATGCTGTCCATGGGTTCGCAAAAAGTTGGACATAACTTAGCAGCTGAATAACAGCAACGTATTGTCAGCCCTGCCCCTTTAAAACAAACTAACAAAAACATCTCTTTTCTTCCATCAGGTCTGCCAACTACAGTGCCCCATATGTACTCTACTTATAACTCATCCTTAAAGAATGAAGTGCTACCCTATCTTCTTAAAGTCTTAAATACCACTGTGGTTTGATGTGATTTCTTTCTTCATTGACTTGGTGCATTCAAACTTTACTGCAAATATGGCATTTATTCTTGTTGTCAGTTATTATGAAATGTGCCTAAGTATGTTAGATGGTTTATAAAGGCAACAACTACTTTTTAACATTTCCATAGCAACTAGTGAATGCACGGTAAATATTTAACAAATTATTTATTGAAAATTTTACTTTAGACAATAAACATCTTGTAGCCTTTGAAAGAGTAAAAATTATAGACTTGACACGAAGCAGTTCTTCTTGTAATAGGATTTTGTATGTATCTTGGTTTTGAAAGCTAACTGTTATATTTTTTCACATTTCAAATAATGTCAAATTATTTGATCTATGATTTTGGTTGAAAATAATAATACACACAGAGTTAAAATCATGCCAAGGAAATAAACTAGATATGAAAAGTTGCATTGGAAGGGCATTATGTTATTCTTAACATGGCAGTGTTCTCAAAATAAAATTACATTAGAAGTCCTCCAGCCTGGTCACACTTTGGACCTTACCTGTAACTGACTGGTGGGGGTCCTTACTCTGGTACTACATGGCTTACTAACATCAGACATCGTGTTTGTATACCCCGAGAAGTATGAAACTGAAATTCTTGCTCTTTTCCATCAACACTTTTCCATCAGAGTTAGTGATAAAAAGGTCATTGGCACCCTGCCTGCTGCCTGACCTGAACTGAGAACCAAACACGCGTGCAGTGTTCTCAGTCTGCTGTTCTAGCCTCTACATCTTTCTGAGGATCTTTCTGGCTCGCTAAATTGTGAGATGGAACCTGAAAGGTTGTTGAGGACCCTTGTTTTTCTGTTGTTCCTTCTGGCTATGCTTTTTCTTGAAGACTAACTTTTCATGTCTCATTTACAAACATTGCTTAACCTAAGACTCAGTGAGCTTTAACTTTTGAAAAGGTAACCCCCTAGATCTGTGGCTCTCAACTTTGGCTGCCTTTTAGAATCACCTTAGAGATTTTCAGAAACCCCAGTGCCTAGGCTTTACTTACCTCCCAGAACCATTAATCAAATATTGGAGCAGGTCTGATTCATTTTCAAAGCTCTCTGGTAATTCCAACATGAAGCATAAGGTAATGAACTGCTGATCTACTAGTGATCTCTAACTAGTAGTTCAGTGTTAGCTGTGGACTTTTTTCAAAATTCTCCGAAGGCAGTGGTTCTTACAAGTTGCCACTGTTGCTGTTCAGTTGCTCAGTTTTGTCCAACTCTTATGCAACCCCATGGACTGTAGCCCACCAGGCTCCTCTGTCCATAGGAATTTCCAGGCAAGAATACTGGAGTGGGTTGCCATTTCCTTCTCTAGGGGATCTTCTCGACCCAGGGATTGAACCCATGTCTCTTGCATTGGCAGACAGATTCTTCTTTTTTTTTTAAAAAAAATTTTATTTATTTTTGACTGGAGGATAATTGCTTTACAATATTCCTTTGGTTTCTGCCATATATCAGCATGAATCAGTCATGGATATATATATGTCTCCTCCTTCTTGAACCTCTCTTGCATGTCCTGTCCCATCCCCCCCCGCCCCAAGTTGTCACAGAGCAGCAGATTTGAGCTCCCCGTGTCATAGAGCAGATTTACACTGGCTATCTAATTTTACACATGACAGTGTATATGTTTCAGTGCTACTCTTTCAGTTCATCCCACCCTCTCCTTCCCCTGTGTCCACAAGTCTGTTCTCTATGTCTGTGTCTCTATTGTTGCCCTGCAGATACGTTCATCAGTACCATCTTTCTAGATTTGCATTCCCACCAACAATACAATAGTGTTTCTTTTCCTCCTCACTGTCTCCAGTGTTTATTGTTGATTTTTTGATGATGCCTATTCTGACTGTGAGGTGATACCTTATTGTAGGTTGATTTGCATTTCTCTAATAATGAGTGATGTTGAGCATATTTTCATGTGTTTATTAGCCATCTGTTTGTGTTCTTTGGAGAAATGTCTGTTCAGGTCTTCTGGCGGGTGAATTCTTTACCACTTGAATCAAAATCCAAGGACTTGTTAAAAGGTAGATTTCTCATTCCAAATTCCAGTTTAGGCAGTTTGAAAGCTGGCCTAAGAATTTGCATTTCTGGATGTCCCAGACGCTGCTGCTGCTGGTGATAGTGAGTGTGCCTCACTTTTGGAGCTGCTGCCTTAAAGTGTTGAGAGCACATAGTTTTTATGCAAAGGGCCTTTTGATTTTCAGAATTTTTAGTAGAATTTTAGTATTATATGTAGTTGTTTTATGGCTGTGTTTTAAATCCTAATATAAAAGTATGAGAATAAGATAGGGAAAATGTAGCTTAAAAAAAAAGGTAGCCAAATAGTTTTGTCTCTGTCTTTATCTTGATTCTGATGAATATATTGTTTCCTGTAAGAACGAATTATAAGAAAAGTTGAACAGTCCAAAAGATGGCTCCATAGAACTTGATTTTTATTTTTTTCTTTTTACTATAGAAAAAAAAGTGTTTTTTTTTTTTTTTCCAGTAAGTAGAATGACAGTTTTACAGTCTCTTAATGTTTCCCATGAAGAATAGAGGGGATGTACTATGTAGAGGGGATGACTGAATTCTATTTTGTTTCAGCTTTCAGAAATTTAAATGTTTATTTGATATTTTGATATGAAGTAAAATAAAATGTTTGAGTGGTTTTCCACTTGGTTAATCAAAACTATGTAAGATTATGTCTTTACAATGTTTCTGAAATATACCAAATTATTCTGAATAGCAATTTGAAAGAATAATTTATTCTGTTTCCAGGAAGAAAGAATTTTAAGTTCCTTTACCTTTTATTTTAAATATCTAAAGTCATATTTTCTTAATATATAACAGGAAGGCAAACTTGCTTTAAAATTAAAATTAATTTTAAATATATGTAGAAGAGAAAAAAAATCATTTTTATTTTGTATATGTAGTACTACCTGCATTTCCTTCCCAACTGAATTGAATTTAAAGAACTTTTGATTCTTTCCTTTCTTTGTCCCTTTCTCTCTCCCTTCCTCCCTTTTCTCTTCCCACCAATGCATTTTACCGTAGAAACAAAATTAGTTCCCCCAACTCAAAATATGTATACCATATGGTATTGTTTTTGTGTTTCTTAAAGTGTCCTACAGATGCTGCCAGCAGAAGGATTTGTGATCAGTATAAGTGGAAAATTAAGGTTTCAAGGCATACTTTAGAAAGGGCATATTCTGATGAATAGACAAAAAGTGGGAACTGGGTTGGAAGCACTGAGCATGTACAGTCTCCGAAAGACTTTCTGGGCCACAAACCAGATGCATGGAAAACGGGCTAGTGCTCAGTTAAGTGGGACCTGCTGAGTCAGGTTAAGTTGAGCCACTGATTAATGTCACCAAGACATGTTCTTGTGAAAAGAATTAATAGTCTCACAGATTGAATTAGCTTGATGTACTGCAAAGGTCTGTAAGACATAAGACATCTTTGTTCTGTTTTATTTATTTTTTTCTTGCATTGCTTTTTAAAAAAAAGTGAATTTATTTATTTTAATTGGAGGTTAATTACATTGGAGGTTTTGCCATACATTGACATGAATCAGCCATGGGTATACATGTGTTCCCCATCCTAAACCCCTCTCCCATCTCCTTCCTCATCTCATCCTTCAGGGTCATCCCAGTGTACCAGCCCTGAGCACTCTGTCTCATGTATTGAACCTGGACTGGGGATTCGTTTCACATATGATAATATACATGTTTCAATGCCATTCTCCCAAATCATTTCACCCATGCCCTCTCCCACAGAGTCCAAAAGTCTGTTCTTTATATCTCTGTCTCTTTTGTTGTCTCATGTATAGGGTCATCGTTACCATCTTTCTAAATTCCATATATATGCATTAATATACTGTATTGGTGTTTTTCTTTCTGACTTACTTCACTTTGTATAATAGGCTCCAGTCTCATCCGCCTCATTAAAACTGATTCGAATATATTCTTTTTAATGGCTGAGTAATACTCCATTGTGTATATGTACCACAGCTTTCTTATCCATTCATCTGCTGATGGACATCTCGGTTGCTTCCATACCCTGGCTATTATAAACAGTGCTGTGATGAACATTGGGGTACATGTGTCTCTTTCAATTCTGGTTTCCTCGGTGTGTATGCCCAACAGTGGGATTGCTGGGTCATATGGCAGTTCTATTTCCAGTTTTTTAAGGAAACTCCACTGTTCTCCATAGTGGCTGTACTAGTTTGCATTCTCCCCAACAGTGTAAGAGGGTTCCTTTTTCTACGCACCCTCTCTAGCATTTATTGTTTGAGAACTTTTTGATAGTAGCCATTCTAACAGGCGTGAGATGGTGCCTCCTTGTGGTTTTGATTTGCATTTCTCTGATTATGAGTGATATTGAGCATCTTTTCATGTGTATGTTAGACATCTGTGTGTCTTCTTTGTTAACTATGTTAAAGAAGATTTTTAAAGAAGCTTTTAACTTTGGTACACCTCTCCCCCCATGCCATTTAAATATCTTGATTAAAAAACATTATTATAATACTCTTTAATGTGTGTACATTGTAGTATGATGAGAACAGTGAGACTTTCATGGGCTATGCCATTTTTAAATGAGAAACCAGCCAAGAAGCTTTCAAAAGATCAGATATTATTAAGTCATTAACACAGCCTGGAAAGCATTCTAAATTTACATTTTAGCCATTTCAATTGCTCATGCTGGAGACTTTCATTGTGAAGGCTGTATTCCACCAACCAAAGAATGTTCTTTTTCATGCAGTAAAGATAGAAAAGGGCTATGCATAGAAAGTCTATCGTGTATTTGCTCCTGCACACCATTCATTAGTGATGTTTTGTTTGAAGACTAATTGAGATGCCTAGCCATGTTACAAAAAGAGAATTTAGAATGATCAACCTTCCTCCAGTGAAATAAAAATCATAATAATTCTTACAACTAGAATGAGGTGTAATTGATAGGTAAATTGCAACTAAAGTATGTAACTTGATGATATAAATACATTGTGAAGGGAATATATTATGAAAGGGTCCTCTGATCTTATTCATCTTATAACTTTTGCCTTTTTTGTCTGTCTGTGTCTTTTAAACAATGTCTTCATATTTTCCCCACTGCCGAGTCCTGGCAACCTCAATTCAAGGCTCAATATGAATCATACTTTTTGTTGTAGTTGTTCCACAAAATAAGTGATATTACCCAGTATTTGTCTTTCTCCTCTGGCTTATTTCACTTAGCATAACACCCTCCAGGTTCATCTGTATTATTGCAAATGGCAGAATTTCCTTTTTTAAGATTGAATGATATTCCATATTTTATATGTATATGTAATTTATACTATATGTGTATTACATAATCACTATATAATATGCTATATATTCATATTACATATGTGTGTGAATACACACACGCACACACCACGTTTTCTTTATCTATTTATCTATGGACAGGCACATAGGTTGTTTCACGTCTTGACTATTGTGAATAATGCTGCAGCGAACATGGGAGTACAGATAACTCTTCAAGACAATGACTTCATTTTCTTTAGATATATACCCAGAAGTGGAATTTCTAGATAATATGGTTCAGTTCAGTTCAGTCGCTCAGTTGTGTCTGACCCCATGAACTGCAGCACGCCAGGCCTCGCTGTCCATCACCAACTCCCGGAGTCCACCTCCATACTATATTACATAGGGGCTGTACCATTTTTCACTCCTACCAACAGTACAAGTGTTCCCGTTTCTCCACATCCTTGCTAGTGTTTATCACTTGTCTCTTTAATGATAGACATCCTAACAGATGTGAGGTGATACCTCATTGTGGTATTGACAGGTATTGAATACCTTTTCATGTACCTGTTGGCTATTTTATATACCTTCTTTGGAGTAATGCTCAGGTCTTGTGCCCACTTTTCAATTGGATTGTTGTTTTGCTATTGAGTTGTGTGAATCAGTTGTCCCTTTGGAGACGGAAATGGCACCCTACTCCAGTGTTCTTGCCTGGAGAATTCCAGGGACAGGGGAGCCTGGTGGGCTGCCATCTATGGGGTCTCACAGAGTCGAACACGACTCAGGCAACTTAGCAGCAGCCCCTTTGTATCCACAGGGGATTGCTTCCAAGACAGTGCCCCCTCCCCTCTGCCATGGATATGAAAATCTATGGATGCTCACTGATGCATAGGTGGTTCAGTGGTAGAATTCTCGCTTGCCATATGGGAGGCCTGGGTTTGATTCCAGCCCATGCAGCTTCAGTGTCCCCTTTGGGTTCTCTGATGGCTCAGATGGTCATGAATCTGCCTTCAGTGTAGGAGACTCAGTTTCCATCCCTGGGTTGGGAAGATCCCTAGAGAAGGGAATGGAAACCCACTTCAGTATTCTTGTCTGGAGAATTCCATGGACAGAGGAGCTTGGTGGGCTACAGTCCGTGGGATCACAGAGGGTCACAACTGAGCGGCTAGTCCCTCACATAAATGGCATAGTATTTGCATATAACCTATGCATATCTTCTGGAGAAGGAAATGGCACCCCGCTCCAGTACTCTTGCCTGGAAAATCCCATGGACGGACGAGCCTGCTAGGCTACAGTTCATGGGTCACAAAGAGTTGGACATGACTCAGCAACTTCACTTATCTTCTCATAAACTTTGAATTATCTCTAGGTTACTTATACCTAATGTGATGTAAATGCTGTGTAAATACAATGTTAATAGTTTCTGTTGCACAGCAAAATTCAAATTTTGCTTTTTGGAACTTGTGGAAATTTTTTCTTCCAAATATTTTCAATTCAGTTGGTTGAATCTGCAGGTATGGAGAGCTAAGAATACACTTGGCATTATGATAAGTTATATGATATTTCTCCCACTTCAGATGGTAGATGATTTCAGGTCTCCGTTCTAGTCTTTAATCCATTTTGAGCTGATTTTTGTGTGTGGTGTGAGGGATTTAGTTTCATTTTTTCCCATTCCAGTTTTCACAACACCATGTATTAAAGAGATTGTCCTTTCCCCATTGTAGATTCTTGACTTTTTTGTTGAAAATTAATCAACCATATTGTGTGGCTTTGTTAACATTTATAGGCTCCCTTTGCCTTTTTTTTTTTTTTTTGAATGGGGTTCCATTGATATGTGCATCTGTTTTTATGCCAGTACCATAGTGTTTGGATGACTATAGCTTTGTAATATGATTTGAAGTCAGAAAGTATCATCCTTCTAGCTTTTGCTTTTCTTTCTCAAGATTGCTTTGGCTGTTTGGGGTCTTTTGTGGTTCCGTACAATTTTTAAGATTATTCTATTTCTGTGAAAAATGCCAATGCAATTTTAAGAGATTATGTTGACTCTGTAGCTGCTCTGGGTATATGAACATCTAAACAATGTTAATTCTTTCAATTCATGAGCACGGAATATCTTTCCATGATATGTGTCTTCTTCAGTTTCCTTCATCAGTGTCTTATAGTTGTGTGCAGCTCTTTCACCTCCTTGGTTAAATTTATTCTTAGGTAGTTTTTGTTGATTCAGTTGTAAGTGGGATTGTTTTTTAGTTTTTTTAGTTTCTTTTACTGAAAGTTATTTGTGTACAGAAACACAACTGACTTTTGTGTATTGATTTTGTATTCTGCAGCTTTATTGAATTTACTAGTTTGAACAGTTTTTTGGTGGCATCTTTAGGATTTCTGATATATAAGATCATGTCATCTTCACAGATAGTTTTACTTCCTTTCTGCTTTAGATCCTTTTATTTCTTTTTCTTGACTGATTGCTTGGACTAGACTTTCTATGGTGAATAAAAGTGGTGAGAGTGGGCATCCTTATCTTATTCCTGATCATAAGAGGAAAGGCTTTCAGCTTTTCACTGTTGAGTATGATATTAGCTGTGGGCTTGTCATATATGGACTTTATTATGTTGAGGTACATTTCATTTATATTTAACTTGTTGAGGGTTTTTATCATAAAAGAATGTCGAATTTTGTCAAATGCTTTTTCTGCATCTATTGAGATCATCATGTGATTTTTAGCCTTCATTTTGTTAATGTTGTATATCACATTGATTGCATATGTTGAACCATTCTTGCATCTCAGGAATAAATCCTACTTGATCATGATATATGGTTCTTTTATTGTTGATTTTGGTTTCCTGACATTTGTTTTTCACATGTGTGTTCATCAGGAATATTGTCCTGTAATTTTCTTTTCTTATAGTGTTTTTGTCTAATAAGAATGATAGACATTTTTATTGCTAAGCCTGTTTGTGTAGATCAAGGTTACCTGATTTCAGACACATGAATCTGAGACAAGTGTGCATTGAACTATGATTGTCCTTTATGGGTTTAGGGTGGAAACAGTCGGTTGCAAGTATGATGGAACTAGACTTGAATGTGCAAGGATAAAGGGTGATCAGTCAGAGGCTAAAGGAAGGTATTGCAGTGCAGTTGCCCTGGGAAGTTAAAAGAACTGTATTGACAGGCAAAGTTATCTTATGGAGACAATAGTAAAGTATATTAAGAGAGGGAGAATAATCAGACAAAAAAGGATATGGGGAATTCCCTCGTGGTCCAATGGTTACGACTAGGTGCATTCACTGCCAGGACCCGAGTTTGATCCCTGCTCAAGGAACTAAAATCCCACAAGCTGCGTGGCATGGCCAAAAAAAGAGAAAAAGAGCCTTTTTAAAGAATGAAGATTGGTAACATGGCAGGATCTATGAAAGGAAGAATAGAGAGGAAATTTTCCTTGGATTTCTAAGTGTTTAGAATAAATTGTACATTCATTTATTTGCGTTCACTAATGAAATTTCTTCAAAGAGATGAAGATCTTTTTCTTGATAGAGAGGGTTAAGTTCCTACCCTCCCCACATAGGATTCTCTCTGCTTGTATTTTGTTCTGCTATTTTAGGAAAGAGTAATGATAGCTTTTATTTGCAGAATTTCTCATAATAGATTTTTAAGGTTATCTCATTTCTCAGCAAGCTTTTTTCATAGGTAAGCATGGGGTTCTGTTTTTCAAGACATGATGGATTGCCCTCTAACAAATGTTTCTCCATTGTTTAACCCCATGCCACCCATTGTCTGTCTTATTAGATAGGGCCTTTTAGTCTGTCCTTTCCTCTACTCTTTTCACCCTGGCTTTTAGCTCAGACATTCTAGTACAGAATTGGGGAGTGCCTCCATTTACTAACCAGGAACTTTGCTTTACTGCTGTGGCTTGCCCTCTGCTCAGTCCCCATCCTCATTTTAAGATATTGATTTCTGGGAAATAGGAGTTTTAAATTTCCAAGAGTGTGGGTATTCTTGGCAACCTTTGTAGACTTTAAGATTCTCAGATCTACAGAGAATTCTCCTTTCTCCTTGGCCGTTCCCTGTGGTCCGAATGGTCAGGATTTTCATTCATTTCCTTTTTAACTGTGAAACTGTTAGTCACTCAGTCATGTCCAACTCTTTGTGACACCATGGACTGTAGCCTGCCAGGCTCCTCTGTTCATGGGATTCTCCAGGCAAGAATACTGGAGTGAGTTGCCATTCCCTTCTCCAGGGGATCTTCCTGACCCGGGGATCGAACCCTGTTCTCCCACATTGTGGGCAGACTCTTTACTGTGTGAGCCACCAGGGAAGCATACTAGGTTCTTGGTCAGGTGGCATACTAGGTCTTGGTCTGTGCCATTCTCACCCTGCCTCTATTTCACCCCCACTGTGCTGAGTTGGATGATTTGTGGTCTAGAGGGCTTTGTGCCTTATTGGTGCTTCATATTATTTCACAGAGAAGAAAGGGGCAGAGGAGCTCCACCTGCCAATAAAATGAGCTCATTCTCCTAAGATATATGGACACAGGAAGTTTAAGACTAACTAGAGGTTCATTTTGATTTTAGCCATGAGGTTGCTCTCAGCTGATTGAACAACTAGCAAAAGTTACTGGATGTACTGGTTCGGCGCTGGGGATAAGATACTGAGCAGGATAAATCTGTTTTCTTTCCTTATGGAGCTTACTGTCTTATAGGCAGGTATAAGGTGGTCTGGAAATACATGAGGACCAGCCTTAACTGTGTATGTATGTGCAAGCACTTTAGTAATGGGGATGGTGTAGGGAAAAGATACTGGAGGAAGTTTTATTTAAGCTGAGACTTAAAGAAAAATCAACCAGGAACAAACAAGTCGGGATAGTGGAGAAATGTGATACAGTTGATGCAGGTGTGTTAAAAGTTTGATGGAGTGTAGAAGATAGTGTGTGAGAAGACAATATTAATAGTATATGTGAAGCTGAGAAAATTCATGTTTGGGAAAAGTTAAGTGTGCCTAGATTTGAGATTGTGAAGGAGAAAGTGGTTCAGTTCTTTGGTTAGAGAGGAAGGCAAGAAGCCAGATCAGTCCTCTTATATAAGATATATTAAGTTTATCCTGATATCAAGAGGGAGAGGCATTTTAAAGTGCTTTTAGCCAGGGAAATGGCTTGAATGGTAAATTTTAGATAGAACTTTCTCATGGGAAGAACAGGTGTAAGGGGCATGGATAGGATCGGATGTAAAGAGATTATTCAGGAAGCTATTGCAGGGATCCAGGGAGTGAGTGTGGTGATGTTGAGCTAAGGTAGAGATAATGAAGGGGGAGAAAATTAGGTTTAAGGGAGAAACTTAGGAGACTTGTGGGATTCAGTGATGTATTGGGTGTGAGAGATAATGGGAAGAAAAAGACAAGGATTAATTCCAGGTTTTTAAACTGGGCAGTGGGATGAACAATGGACTATTTAAGATTTGAGAGGAAGTATGGCTGAGGAGTGGGTTGGAGAGTGAAGGGAGATGAATTTAATTTGGGTCTTGTTAGGTGTGAAATGCCTGTGGGCTTATCTGTGTGGGAGGGTGTTGTCTGAACAGCAGTGTTTCATCAGTTCTGCAGGTCTGGAGCTCAGGGTGAAAAGGCTATGGGCTTATCCATGTGGGAGGGTATTGTCTGAACAACAGTGTTTCATCAGTTCTGCAGGTCTGGAGCTCAGGGTGCTGCCTAGGTCGGAAGTGTAACTTGAGGACTCAGGCACAGTATACTTCATAATATATGCTTCTGCAACATGAATTAAGTCATAAGTGATTGGTAATGGGAAAATGATATTAGGATAATGCAAAAATTAGATGGGTTCAAGTGCAGTTTTCTTTTTTTTTTCCCTAGGCAAGGAGAGACGGGATAGGCAGTAGATATATAATCATCTAGTGGAGCTTCCCTGGTGGTTTAGACGGTAAAAAACCTGTCTGCAATGCGGGAGACCCGAGTTTGATACCTTGGTTAGGGAAGATCCCCTGGAGAAGGAAGTGGCAACCCACTGCAATATTCTTGCCTGGAGAATTCCACAGACAGAGGAGCCTGGTGGGCTACAGTCCATAGGGTCTCAAAGAGATGGACACGACTTAGCAACCAACACTTCAGACAGGAAAAGAGCACTTAAGTAGCTCAGTCATTGTACTGTAAACAGGAATTTTCTGTATTTTAAGAAAAAACCAAAAAACCACAGGAACAAATGCCTGTAGCTAGGGGGGGACCTCCTCCATTAGGCGAACCTCCAGTTTCCGGCACTTGGTGTTTAACGGCAGATCTTCTGGCTCATAGCTACACTTCAGCCACTTTGTCTCAGTATCTGCCAGTCCTGCTCTATTTAAAGTATTGTCATTCTTTCCATTTTATTTTTGTGCATTTTAAATATTGCTGTGGCATTGTTTATTCATTGAGCTGGCGGTCCTAATCAAGTCCCTGGGACCATTTATACTTTCTATTAGCACTCAGATTACAAAGCTGCGTAGATTTTGAGCAGACTGCTGAAACTATTTTTCCTGTAAGATCTGTCCAGTTTTGTAGAACCTGAGGATTTTTTCAGTAACTCATGTTATAGCAGAGATACTTGTATTGAAAATTTGTCAGTAGAAAAGATTGTGCAAGGAAATGTGACAAAATAGAGTGAGAGCCAAAATAAGTCCAGAATGGAATACAAAAGTTTATTGGCCAGAGGCAGAATAAGGAGCCTATAAAAGACATTGAAAAAAGGGGAGCCCAGAAGATTGGGGCAAACCAGAAGGATGGACTTGTCCTGGAAGCCTTCATGTTGGTTTCTGTACCCCCAGAAACCTTTGATAGTGTGCCTTGTGGTAAAGAACCCCATTCCAGGTTCATCTGGTAAATTTCATTCACCAGACTTAGAAATCAGCTGTTTTTCCAAGGATGGTTAGCAGTAATATTCTTCGTCGTTGGTGTTTAGTCAGCAAGTTGTGTCCAGCTCTTTTGCAACCCCATGGACTGCAGTCCACCAGGCTCCTGTGTCCTGGGATCTCCCAGGCACGAATACTGGAGTGGGTTGCCATTTCCTTCTCCAGGAAGATACCCTGCATTGCAGGCAGATTCTTTACCACTGAGCCACCAGGCTAGCCCCAGTAATTGCCTGGACACTCGTTAAGTTTGTAATTGTTTTCTAGGCTTTTTTGAAGAGAACTTAGAATGTGTTTTGTTTTTAAGAGAAACATAGATCCTAAATTGAATACTTCCTATTCAAATTTAGATTCTTACTCCTTTGATACTTATATCTTTCTTCCCATATATGTTGAATATCTTGTTTTTTAAAAAAAATAACATTTATATGGCTGAGTCTCTTTGCTGTGCACCTGAAACTGTCACAACATGGTTAATCAGCTGTACTCCCAATATAAAATAAAAAGTTAAAAATAACGTTGTGAAAAATTTGCTTTATCCTCATGTGTGCAGTAGTTTCAGAATAATAATATCAACATTATTATGAAGAATAGTCACTTGGCATAATTGCTATCTTTGCCCTATACTGATTTATTTTAGTAACTTAGCTTTTTCATATTTTCCCAGAGTATTTGATTCTCATGAAACAGTTATTTATTTATGACTGTTATTTGGTAAACTCTGAACTCAAAAGATCAGAGAGGTGAAAGTTGCACAGTTGTGTCCAACTCCTTGGGACCCCATGGATTATACAGTCCATGGAATTCTCCAGGCCAGAATACTGCAGTTACTTTTCCCTTCTTCTCCAAGGGATCTTCCCAACCCAGGGATTGAACGCAGGTCTCCCACATTGTGAGTGGATTCTTTACCAGCTGAGCCACAAGGGAAGCCCAAGAATACTGGAGTGAGTATCCCTTCTGTAGGGGATCTTCCCAACCCAGGAACTGAACTGGGGTCTCCTACATTGCATGCAGATTGTTTACTGACTGAGCTATCAGGGAAGCCCTGTATCAGGCATATCAGAGAGTAGCTTTCAGGATGCTAATTAATATGGATATTAATGTTTTATGGAGTTAGTAGAAATCTTTGGTAAGTCTGAGGTCTATTAAGAGTTCCTCTATTATAATAACCCTTCTTGTTAGAATATATGATATAAGGCAGTGGTTTCTTAGAGCCTCTCTTTTTAAGCATCTGTTAAATATATAGGGGCTTCTCTGGTGGCTCAGACAATGGAGAATCTCCCTGGAATGCAGGAGACCTGAGTTTGACCCCTGGGTGGAAAAGATCCTCTGGAGGAGGAAATGGCAACCCACTCCAGTATTCTTGCCTGGAGAATCCCATGGACAGAGGAGCCTTGCAGGCTACAGTCCATGCAGTCACAAATACAGATGTTTAAATATAATATGTGAGAATGTTATATTGGGAAAATGTGGTTATTGAGGTAAAAACCTTGAGTATGAATTTAGGAGGTATGCGTAAGTTATTTCTAATTTATGTTTTAAAGTATGATGTACCAAAATTCATATTTCTACGCACTGGCTTTTTTTATTGTGACATAATTGATGTATAATTAGTTTTATATGTACAACATAATGGTTTGATGTATGTATATGTTGTAAAACAATGTTAATACTCATCACTACACATACTTGAAAAAAGTGTTTTTTTTATTTTGATGAAGACTTTTAAGATTTATTCTCTTAGCAACTTTCACATCTCTCTTTTTTGTTTAAAGCAGAACTGTACCTGCAAGGATGTTAGACTGTTAATTCATACATAAGTTAAATATTTCTACCTCAATTATTTGTTTCTGTTGAATATGTTTTGTCTAAACATAGCATGAACTATGTGCATCCAAAGCAGAATAAAAAAAATGTGTTTGGTGCTAATCTCTGTAGTCTATCAATACACATTAATGTTACATAGTCAAGATGTTAATATCACTAATATGCAGCATTAGCCCGTTAATATTAATGTGAGAAGTATAATAAAAAGTCATTGTTTTTACTGTGTAGGCTGCTAATTTAAAGCATGTGGACCTGAAGATACATTATGAAACTTATGATACTTATGATATTAACTTTCATACCATAGTGAGATAACTTGTGATGAAAAATCTATTTGAATTTCTAACAAAAACGTCTAATTTCAAAACACCATTTATCATCGTGAATGATGGTGATAGAAGACTCCCTCACATGCTCTCTGCTACTGTGATGCACTGTTCATGCTGGACAGGCGCTTACTCATTCGCTCTGATTATAATTTAAATTCATGACTCTGTGTGTGAGCATTAGTCACATCACCCCATTGTATGCCTTTCTGACTTTGTTGTTTTCTTTACCGTGGTTGTTGGTGCTGGTTACTCTGGAACATTTATTTTTATTTTCATTTTGGTTGAAAGGACTGTTTTATTGTGAAACAGCTGTCAAACTTACAGAAAAGTTGCAAAAGTACTACAGAGAACTCTGATGTATCTTTCATCCACATTCCCTGTTATTTCCACAGTTGCTTTATTTTCTCTTCTCGCTGAAATGTGTCTAGTTTCTGAACCATTTGGGAGAATGTTGAAGACATGATAATCCTCTGTTTCTAAATTATTCACTATGTATTGCCTTGGAATAAGGATACCAAAATCAGGAAATTTAATGCTGAAATATCTGGAACATTTCTTTTTCAGCTACCAAACTAAATTGTTCTACATGTGGTTTGTTTGTTTTGTGTTGGGGGATTAATCTTGTCTTTAGTAGAAATCATGGAACAATTGACTGTATTAAATTAACTTTAAATACTTGTATAATTTTCAGGTTTTAAAAATTAATGTTGCTTTTTTGTCTAGAATAGCAATATTGAAATACAGAAGTGATGCTTATTTCTACAGCATCAGATAAACCGATTTGCATTTTGAAGGCTTTAATTTGGGGCTTCCATGGTAGCTCAGTGGTAAAGAATCCACTTGCCAATGTGAGAGATACAGGTTTGATCCCTGGATTGAGAAGATACCCTGGAGAAGGAAATGGCAATCCAGTATTCCTGCATAGAAAATCAAAGGACACAGGAGCCTGGCGGGCTATAGTCCATGGGGTTGCAAAAGAGTTGGACACAACTTACTGATTAAACAACAACAAAATTTTGCTTTTTAAGGTAATTCTAATGAAATCGTCTTTAAAAGCCTTAAAGCTATACCAGCCTTTCCCATCTATTAACAGTCTGGAAACTCACCTAGCTACATCTCTTAATTTTAAGAAAGTTTTAGATTGCCTAAGTTTTGCCTTTAAGAATGTGAAACTTAAAGTAGGTTACAAGTTTGCCTACATTCATATATTCAGTTATTCATGCTTATCCACATTAGTATTCTCTATATGAGATTATAAATATGGATCAGACTCATTTTACTTTATCTGCACAATGTTCATACAGTAGTGCAATTAAAATTATTTAATAATAATCCAACTAAAAAGCAATGTCAGAATGCTTGCAATATCATAGGACCCAGAAAGATTAAATGTAAAATAATAGAAAAAGATACCATACCAATACAAAATAAAGCTAATAGTTATTTTTATATTAAATAAGGGATGTGTTTGCATGTGTGCTAAGTTGCTTCTGTTGTTTCTGACTCTTTGCCACCCCATGGACTGTAGCCTGCCAGGCTCCCCAGTTCATGGAATTCTCCAGGCAAGAGTACTGGAGTGGGTTGCCATGCCCTCCTCCAGGGGATCTTCCTGACCCAGGGATCGAGCCCACATCTCTTTTGTGTCCTGTATTGGCAAATGGGTTCTTTAGCACTAGTGCCACCTGGGAAGCCCCAAATAAGGTACATTTTATGGCAAAAACTTGTAGTTGGTTTAGAAGGACATTTCACAGTTATAAAAATAGGTATAACAAATCTAAATTTGTGTGTCTTGTGAATCATTCTGTTGTGTATTTTTTCTATTAGGCTTTAGTCATGTGGTCTTATGTTGGATTGTTTCTAATCAAGTGCTGGTTATTTATGATTATTTCTACTTCAGTATTATTTGAGCTCTAAGATATAATCTCCTGACCTTTGTATCTAGTAGTATTTAGGCTAAGGGCTCTAGCATCCCAGATCATCTCAATTCAGTCAGGAACGAGAGGCTTTGAGGCTGATCTTCACTTCATGTGAAGGATTATTTGAATCCAGGCCACGGTAACTCATAATGTATAATATGTGGGGGCTCAATTCAGCAAGCCCTAAATTTCAGTTCTTGTTCTCTCAGCAGGAAAGACTTAGTTCAGTTCATTGAAAATTGTTCAGCCTTTCTCCTTAAGATCAGTGAGATCGCATTCTGAAAGTAATCTTATTGATTATAGTCAACTATAGAAAGATGTCTTATAAATATTGTGTGAAACTGTTTCTAGCAGTGAAGCAGAACAGAATTACTTAATGAGTTTTGTAACATATGACCCTGAGAAACAGTGGGAACAAGCCTCTGCCTCTTCGAGATAATTCTATCGGTGTGATATTTTCAAACATTTAAAAATGTGTGGTCTTTCAAAAAACTGGAAAGTCCTTAAAGGAAAAATAGACAAAATCACAATCCTAGGAGAAGTTTTGAACATACTAATTTCAATAACAGATAAAACAGACATAAACAGTATATATACGTATGTACACGATCATTTTACATGCACACACATGATTTGAACATTGTTCAGTAAACTTGATTCAGTTAATATGTAATCAGTAACTACCATGTTCATTTCATATGTGCATAGAGCATTTACCAAAATTGGCCATAGAATTAGTCTCAGCATATTTCAAAGGATTAATCTGACAGGCTGTTCTCTGGCCCCAAAGGAATTAAGCTAGTTTTCAATAACAAGTGAAAGTGTTAGTCTCTTAGTTATGTAAGACTCTTTGCAACCCCTTGGACTGTAACTCACCAGGCTCCTCTGTCCTTAGAATTCTGCAGGCAAGAACAAGTCCTAAGTGGGCCTTAGGAAGCATTACTACAAACAAAGCTAGTGGAGGTGGTGGAATTCCAGCTGAGCTATTTCAAATCTTAAAAAATGATGCTGTGGAAGTGCACTCAATATGCCAGCAAATTTGGAAAACTCAGCAGTGGCCACAGGACTGGAAAAGGTCAGTTTTCATTCCAGTCCCAAAGAAAGGCAATGCCAAAGAATGTTCAAACTACTGCACAATTGGACTCATCTCTCACACTAGTAAAGTAATGCTCAAAATTCTCCAAGCTAGGTTTCAACAGTACATGAACAGAGAACTTTCAGATGTTCAAGCTGGATTTAGAAAAGGCAGAGGAACCTGAGATCAAATTGCTGACATCTGTTGGATCATTGGAAAAGCAAGAGAGCTCCAGAAAAAGATCTCCTTTGCTTTACTGACTATGCCAAAGCCTTTGACTGTGTGGATCACACAAACTGGAAAATTCTTAAAGAGANGACTCATCTCTCACACTAGTAAAGTAATGCTCAAAATTCTCCAAGCTAGGTTTCAACAGTACATGAACAGAGAACTTTCAGATGTTCAAGCTGGATTTAGAAAAGGCAGAGGAACCTGAGATCAAATTGCTGACATCTGTTGGATCATTGGAAAAGCAAGAGAGCTCCAGAAAAAGATCTCCTTTGCTTTACTGACTATGCCAAAGCCTTTGACTGTGTGGATCACACAAACTGGAAAATTCTTAAAGAGATGGGAATACCGGAGCACCTTACTTGCCTCCTGAGGAATCTGTATGCAGGTCAAGAAGCAACAGTTAGAATCAGACATGAAACAACAAACTGGTTCAAAATTGGGGAAGGAGAACATCAAGGCTGTATATTGTCAACCTGCTTATTTAACTTACATCCAGAGTATGTCGTACGAAATGCTGGGCTGGATGACTTACAAGCTGGAGTCAGGACTGTGGGGAGAAATATGAATAACCTCAGATATGCAGGTGATATCACCCTCATGGCAGAAAGTTAAGAGGAACTAAAGAGCCCCTTTATGAGGGTAAAAGAGGAGAGTGAAAAACCTGGCTTAAAACTCAATATTCAGAAAACTTAACATGGCATCTAGTCTCATCACTTCATGGCAAATAGATGGGGAAAGAATGGAAATAGTGACAGACTTTATTTTCTTGGGTTCCAGAATCACTGCAGATGGTGACTACAGCCATGAAATTAAAAGATCCTTGCTCCTTGAAGAAAAGCTATGACAAACCTAGACGGTATATTGAAAAGCAGAGATTTCACTTTATCGACAAAGTCCGTATAGTCAAAGCTGTTTTTTTTCCAGTAGTCATGTATGGATGTGAGAGTTGGACCATAAAGAAGGCTGAGCGGCGAAGAATTGATGCTTTCGAACTGTGGTGCTGAAGAAGACTCTTGAAAATCCCTCGGACAGCAAGGAGATCAAACCAGTGAATCCTAAAGGAAATAAGTCCTGAATATTCATTGGGAGGACTGATGCTGAAGCTGGAGCTCCAACACTTTGTTCACCTGATGTGAAGAGCCGACTCATTCAAAAAGACCCTGAAGCTGGGAAAGATTGAGGGCAGAGGAGAAGGGGATGACAGAAGATGAGATGGTTGGATGGCATCATCAGCTTAATGAACATGAGTTTGAACAAACCCTGGGAGATAGTGAAGGACAGGGAAGCCTGACGTGCTGCAGTCTATGGGGCTGCAAAGAGTTGGACAAGACTGAGCGACTGAATGACAACAAAAACATTGTGATAAACAAAAGTGCAGAGTAGAATGTGAGGCAAGGGTTCTTACAGTAATACAAAAAATTATTAATAAAACTAGTGCATGTGTGCGTGCCAGTTCGTTTCACTCATGTCCAACTCTTTGTGACCCCATGAACTGTAGCCTGCCAGGCTCCACTTTCCATGGAGTTCTCCAGGCCAGAATACTGGAGTGGGTAGCTGTTCCCTTCCTTCAGGGCATTTCCCAACCCAGGGATCGAACCCAGGTCTCCCACACTGCAGGCAGATACTTTACCATCTGAGCCACCAGGGAAGCCAAAGATAGAATTCACTGGTTCAGAAGGATTAAGAATGAGTAGATGTTTTGAATATTGGGAAAAGAACATAACATAGGAAATGTATGTCACAATGTGAGCATTGATACAAACTTGGATTCTTTGTAATCACATGTATACCTCTTATCTTATTCAAATATGTCTGTTTATTCCAGAGATGTCTCTTAAGTTTGTCCTTTTCAGTGTATTTATCAAATCAGAAAAGAATTTCAGCCAAATCTTTTTATTTTGTAAAACTTTTGCTTACTAACCAATTTTAAGAGTTAAATAGTTCCTAAGTGGTGTGTCTGAGAAAAGTGTTGCTAATTTTATTTGATGGAATAATGTGAATAAATAAAATGTGTGAATATTCTACTTAAGGCCACTGACATTTGCTAGAATAGCTTGGTTATGCTTTTCTGATGATCTGTCCCACTGAGAACAGCCAGTGGTTCTGGGAATAGTCAGTACTCTGTAATGCTGAGTCTAGTTTGAAATGAGAAGGAATTGGGGGAGAGGATATGAAGCAGAACACAGGACACTGATGAAAGGTGGCTTGCTGCTAAAACAAATCTGTTCCATATCTCAGGGATACCCATGTATCTTTTTGCTTAGTAAGTTCTGAAATTGTGCGGTTTAGGTTTTCCCTCTCATCTGTCTCCTGAAATTTCCTTTAAAGATATGCTTTATGAGGATTTATGTATAATATATACTATGTATATCTTTATATATAATATATAGGGATAATTTACTTGGCTTTTAATGTTTATAAATGTGAGAGTTTAATTTTTTTTTTTTTTACTCCCACATTATTTTTAAGTGATTTTTTGCCTTTTTCCTAGGGAGTCGGTGTCTCAGTTCATGGGCAATTCCGAGTGGCTACCGAAAAGTCTGTTTTTGCGATGCCAGAAACAGCAATAGGTAAACTAAAAAAAACCACAATAATTACTTTTAGAATGATCATATTTTGATACTTTTCAAATTACATTGTTATTGAAGGAATTGATGGAATTTTGTGTGAATTACAACAAAGAAAGAACTTTTAAAACAAAATTATTATAGGAAGATACCTGAGAGTTTATATTAGCTCATAGGTTTATCTGAAAACACAAAAGCAAGCATATTTAACTGGAAACACTAGCACACTGTAGTTGATTTTATTTATTTATTCTTATTGAAGTGTAGTTGATTTACAATGCTGTGCTAAGTTCTGTTGTACGTATATTTAATTTTAGATAAAAAATTGTTATTAGAGGAAATATTCTTGCATTCAGATCTAGTCTCCATTTGGAATTAACTTTTTATGTGGTATTAGGTGTGGGTCAAAGGTACAGATCAAAGTTTAGGTCAAAGGTATAGATCAAAGTTTATTATTTGCTTATGGAGATTAAATTATTCCCACATTGTTTTTTGGAAAAAGCTGCTGTTTCTCCACTGATTGCCTTTATGCCTTTGTCAGTGCTGATCATGGTGCTAATGCCCTGCTGTTTTGATTACTGTTGCTTTACAGTAAGTCCTGATCAAGTAATGATAATCCTCTAATTTTGTTCTGTTCTTTCCCCTGCCAAATTGTTTTGGCTATACAGATCATTTGTATTTCTATATGAATTTTAGAGTTGTCAGGCAAGTGTATTCTCCTCGGTTCTGCCTCATCAAAACAAAGATTTGGAGTGACGGACATTAAAGCCCTCGGCGCGTCACAGCTCTTGGGTCTTGAACAGACCGTGTTGTTGCTCTCAGATCGGTGTAACAGCTCCATGTTACAGCTCTATTTTATTTAGAAAATAGCAGGAAAATCCATCCTCGAGGCGTGAGGGCATGCCCACCGGAAGACGTGAAGAGAGTCAGGGAGCATGTCAGTGCACGAGAGAGAGACCTAGCCCTTTGGCTCCTCTTTTTATATGTTTTTCCCTCCCCCTGGGCCTGCCCGATGTAAATTGGGCTAGCCAGGAGTGCTGTTTGTTCTCCCTGAGGCCCTCAGTCTGGTCCTCGGATCTTCCTTTGACCTTCCTTCGTTCTATTTTCGTGGGCTTTTCCCTTCCTTGTCTTTTAGCCACCACCATTTTGGACTCCTGTTTCCTATTCTAAGTACCTAACAGAGTGATTTTGTAAGTTTCAACAAGAAAACCTATTAGAATTTTTATTTGGCTTGTCTATGATCTATCAATTTAGGGAGAAGTGACATCTTAACAATATTGAGTCTTTAAACTTGTGAGCAAGGTATATCTTTCCATTATTTAGATCTTCTTTAATTTCTTGAAGCTGAATTTTGTAGTTTTCAATTTCTTATACATCCTTTGTTAGATTTTTCCTTAAGAATTTAATATTGTTCAATAATATTATAAGTGATATTTAAAAAATCTAGTTCTGATTGTTAGTTATCGATATATAGAAATTGACTTTTGTACTTTGTATCCTGGGAGAAGGAAAAGGCAGCTCACTCCAATATTCTTGTCTAGAGAATCCCATGGACAGAGGCACCCGGAAGGCTCCAGTCCATGAGGCTGCAAGAGTCAGACACGACTTAGCAACTACACCACCACCACCAGCACTTCATATCCTGCGATGATACATTCACTTATTATTCTAGTAGATTTTTTGTCGATTGAATTGGAGTTTCTAAATATAGTTATGTTCTTTATAAGTAAAGTATGTTTTACTTTTTTTCTTTCCCATCTGGATACTTTTTATTTTTTCTTATCTAATTCTGCTGGGTAGAACCTCCAATACAGTGTTGAACAGATATGTTGAGAGTGGACCTTCAAACAGTCTTCACCAATTAAGGATAATGTTAGGTATAGATTTTTCATAGATGCCCTTTATGAGGATGAGGAACTTTCCTTCTATTGCTTGATTTCTGGGGGATTTTATTAGAAATGGATTTTAGATTTTGTCTTTTATTCCCTGCATCTGTTCGTATGACCACTGGTTTTGTTTTTGTTTTTTTAGTTTTTCTTTTTTAGTTTATTGTTAATGGTGAATTACTTGATTGGTTTTTCAACATTAAACTAACTCTGCATGCTGGAATAAATCTCACTCTAGTATGTTGTGTTCTACTTTTTATATGTTGCTGGGTTTGGTTCACTGAAATTTTACTTGGAATTTCTGCATCTGTGTTCATGAGGTATATTGGTCTGAAGTTTTCTAGTAATATCCTTGCTTCATTTTGATGCAGGGTAATGCTGGCTTCATTTCTTGAAAACTTTTTGTAGAATTGGTTCTTTTTATTTTTCCCCCCACTGGTATGGTAGAATTCGCCAGTGAAACCATCTAGGCTTGGTGTGTCCTTCTCTAGGCCTGGTAAGGTTTTTAGCTACAAATTAAAATCTTTAACAGATATAGAATTTTCAAATTGTCTATTTCTTCTTGCACAAGATTTGGTCATTTGAGTCTTTTAAAAAGTTTGTCCATTTACTAGCCTAAAGTTAATTTCCTTGTCATCTTTTCAGTATCTGTAGAACCAGTATCTGGGTCTCTCATCCTTGATATTAGTAATTGTGTCTTCTGTTTTTTTCTGATCAATCTAATTAGCATTTTGTTAATTTTATTGATCTCAACCTTTTTTTGGGGTTTTTATTTATTTTCTATTTTATTGATTTCTGCTCTGATAATCATTATTACTTCTTCCTACTTTCAGTTTTACCTCTTTCTCTAGTCCCCTAAGGTTAAACCTGAGGTCAGGTATACAATTCTGTTCTGACATTTAAATGTGATCTTACCCTTATCTTGGTTCCTCTGTGGGTTGTTTTTTTTAACCTTTCCATGGCTGCTCTTAAATTTTCTATTGGTCATTTGATTATGATGTACCTTTGTATAGCTTTCTTCATATTTCTTATGTTTGTGTGTGTGTTTTTTAATGCTTGCTAGTTATGTTTATAGTTTTTGTCGGATTTGGAAATTCTGACATTATTTCTTCAAATATTTTTGTGTTCCACCGTTTCCTTTTCAGGAACTCCATTTAAACTTTTATTAGATCACTCATGCATTGTTCATTTAAAAAAATTTTCTTTTTTTAACCTTGTTTGCTAGGTCATGATACTTGCTATTCCTATATCAAGTTCACTAATCCTTTCTTTTACAAAGTTAAAATTGCTCTTAATCCCATTTAGGTTTTTTTTTAGCTTATACATTCATCTTAGTTTTCATTTGTAGTACTATCATGTGAGTGTTTTTAAAAAATATCTTTTTTGCTTTTAGCTTTTTGAACATAAGGTATATTATAACTGTGTTGATCTCCTTGTTTGCTAATTCTCATATATATGTCAGTTCTGAGTCAATTTTGATTGTTATATCATGTCATTATGGATAACATCTTCCTGGTTTTTGATGAAAGTAAAAGAGGAGAGTGAAAAAGTTGGCTTAAAGCTCAACATTCAGAAAACGAAGATC